>VOSG01000151.1:61189-71365 GCA_009761265.1 Halicephalobus sp. NKZ332
AGATTCAGATGGTCCATAAAATCCTCGAATATTATAGAAATCTATAAAATTGTCGGGGATCTCGTAATACTGATAGATTTTCGGATATTTTTAAAATCTCATAAAATTCTCGGATATCATAGAAATCTCCGGAGATCTTACTTCCAGATAGATTTTTAGATATCATAATGGAAGGAAATTCAAATGTGACCGATTCTCATTGTGGCCTATGGTCATTCTTTCACGCTCTCTTTCTCTCGGACGGGCTCGGTTTCGAAGTTTCCAATTTTCCAAAGACGCCAAAGAAGGTCAAAACCATAGGGAATACTTGGCGCGAAAATGGACAGTCCGACAATCGATCGATACAAAGTAAGAAATTTCCTATGAAAATATTAAAACATTTTTTTAAATCTTTTAGGAATCATTTTAAAACATGACACAAAACCTAAAAAGTGGAAGAATTGGGAAAAAAGCCGGAAATATCTTTTCTTCAGAGGGCTTTTGGCGCCCTTCTTGGGCAAGGAAGAACAGTCAATTTTTGGCCGAAAGAGTTTACCCGCCTTTCCTTTTAAAGTGAAATGGAGAAGAGAAAAGCCAGTCTTTACTAAAAAGATAAAACATTTTCTTGCCAAGACAAACAGAATTTTGGAAAAAGTACATTTTAGAATTTACAGAAAGAAATTTTTACTAGAAAATAAAAAATGTTTGTTTTATAGTTTTCGAAAATTTTTGCTAAATAAATTCCAAATAAAAATTTCATTTTTATAGTTTTCGGACACATTGAAAAGAGAATTCCCAGATTACTATTCGAAATAATTTTAAACGAGAATTATTTTTAGTTTTCAGACATATTGAAAAGGAAAACTGACCATCACCGAAATTTCGGTCATTCCAGAGTTCAAAAAGTAGCTCAGATTACAAGTAAAAATCGAGAGCTCCGGAACTTGGAAAAAGTGCGAAAGACATTAGAGATCAGATTTCTTCTTTTTTGGAAGACTTGAATTAAACGTCCATTAAAGTTAACAAAAAAAACATAAGACAAAGATCTTTAAGAAATGTTTTTTAACTCGGAAAGTTATTTTAAAACCGAGTCCAATTAGTAAATTTTTCAATTTCGAAATAAATTATGAAACTTTCCTAGCAAAGTCTATTTTTAATCTTAATAATCGGATGATTATAATAACACGACCGTTTTAGATAATTATAAAAGCATTAACCGGACTCTAGTTTATGAAAAGTTGCAATTGGACTTTTGGCAAAATTCGAGCAACATCGAGTTTGGTTTTTTGGCTAACGTGAAAAAAGCCCCAAATTTGATTTTTTTGATAAAGTATGAATGTTATTAAATTTAAGTCCTTGGCAAAAAGGACATCGATGTCAGACTTAAATTTCCAATGAAACATGAATCGATACTAATCACCAAACTATCATATAGGTTAAAAACATTTTTCTGACATTTTCCCGACAGGAATTTTTAGAAATAAATTAAAAATGTTTTCCAGAAATTGCTACTAAATCTCGGAGCTTTCTATTTTCGGAAAAAGTGTAGCAAAAAATGAAGGTGGAGTTACTTTCTTTTTTCAAAGACCTGAATTAGTGCTGATTAATGTTAATCAGAAAATGGCAGGATCACCAAATGACCTAAAATTCAATTATTTTTTTTCTAATTTACTGTTAATCGATAGTTTGGAATTAAAAATTATACTTTTGAGATTAAAAAAGTTCTAAATTTGAATTCTGAAATTGTGAAAATTAAAAAGGTTTTCAAATTGAAAAGCTTCGAAATTAAAAAATCTTGAAATGAAAAAACGGTGAAAATAAGCAATTTTCGAGACGAAATTATTTTTAAAAATTGTTTGGAGAATTTCCACAATGCAAAGTTTTTAAAAACAGTTTTCGATGGAATTTCTAGACGAAGGAAAGACGATTAGGTATTCTCTTTGAGCTGAAAAATATCTTCTCAAAAATAAATAATAATTTGAAAATCCAAACTCTTCAAAGTAAGTATAGCAAAAGAAAAATCCAACAGTTTTTGAAATAAATATGATAACAAGAAGATATTTAACGAGGCCACTTAAAGGAAAAACAAACGACTAAAAATTTAACGAATCTTTTTTTTTAAATGTCTAATTTTTTCGTAATAAAAGACTTAACTAAATTTTTAAATGTAAAAATAAAGTAAAATTCAAATAAATATTTAAGCGTAAAAATAATAAAGGATTAAAAATGAACTATGATCCGAAATATAACGGAATCGCGTGCCGGACTAGCTGGAAGAGAAAAGAGACTGAGAAGGGAAGCCTGTCCACAAAGATGGACGAATTGGCCAGTTGCCACCCCGAGGACCAGCCTCTAGGGAACTGCTCAGAAAAGGCAAAGGAAGGAAAACTCGTCAAACGCGGACCTACTGAGAGGACAGACATGGCACCAACACGTACTACAAGAATTTGGAGATTTAAAATGTTTAAATTTTCACACTTGAGGATTTAATAGTTTCTAAGTATTTGAATTTAAGAACCAGGAAATTTTAAATGTTCAAAATGAAAGAAATTTTTATAAATGTGTAGTCTGAAAACTTGAAAATTCAAATATTCAATTATTTTCGAACTTAGACGTCTGAGGATTTAGTAATTTTAGGGCTTTGAATTTAGAAACTCAAAAATTTGAAAACTTGAAACTTTAAATTCTGAAAATTTAGAGTTGTAAAGTCTAAAACTTTGAAAAACTTTGAAACTCGAGAAATTTGAGGAATTTCAAAATTGGAGTTCCAAAAATTTTTGGGACAATGGTCAGTTTATAACAAAAGAAAATTCGGTTTTCTTCCCGAATCGAGGATTATTCATCTTTTTGAAGTTCTGCCGGAAATCCCTTCTTTTAACTTCAAAAAGCAGAGATTCTCATCGAGACCGTTTTCGGGATTTTATAGGAAGCATTGTTGATTGCTACAATAACATTATTTTGGAACATCGCAGAAATACATAAACATAAACTTTATTGTTTTCGGTCTCAACTGGATGAATCAGAAAATACTATTGAGATGATTTTTGGAAGTTTCTTATTTCCATAAAAGTGGAAGTTAGAGTTTCCCAGGACTATGAATATACTAAATTTCATAATTTCAATCTCAACTGAAAAAGTCAGAAAAGCAGAACCAAGGTAATCCGCTTCTGTTTTCCATAAACATATAATTACAACGCTACACAAACACTAAATTCCGTAACTTTGACCTCTGCTGGAAAATCCCAAAAGCCGAGGTCGAGATAATTTGTTTGGGATTTTTCGACAACCGTTTCTGATTTTCATAAAAGTAAGATTTTCGGAGGATGCGCGGCGAAAACAAGGAATAATTGGCAATAATCAATCGTCTCTTCCTCTGGCAAAATGGAAACAGACCGGAAAGAATAACAGATTTCCCAGGAAAATTTTGCCGAAATTTCCCATGTAATATTTCTGGAAATTTACTCTGAAAAATTTCTCGGATGCTCGAGGACAAGTGACCACCACATGGCTTTTCGGCAAAAATGTATTCACAAAAACTAAAGTTATTCAAGTTTGGAATCATCGAAGCAAAAATACACTCGACCGAAATTCACTGGATAATCAGATATGAAGACTCGTTTTTATACACTTGTCACATTTCACCAATCAAGTGCCTATCCGAAAATCGAAAAACATGAATCTTTTGATGACCAGTCCTAATAAAAATTGATATTTCAAGTGGAAATAAATAATTTTCGATTAAAGTTCATTGCTTAAATTGAAATAGCTTTCTAAATTAAGATATAAATTAAAATAGAAAAAACTGAAGATGCTCGAAAAAGCGACAATTGATCCAGAACAGCTGGTTGAATTTCAGATTTTGGATGAATTAAATTTGACTCTTGAATGACCAGTGACGAGCCGACTTGCCTCAGGCCATCAACTGGAACAATTAGTGTCAGTCAAGGGGTTTTATGGGATTAGATAAATATTGGCGATTCTAAATGCGTCAAAAGGGATCTTATTTCCAAATTTAACTTTGGCGTTGAGAAATAAAAAATCCTCCGAGAGTTGAGGAACTTTTCCTGTAGAAATTTCCAGAATTTTGGATTTTCAAAAAGTCAGGATTTCATATATTAATTTCAAAGATTTCTACTAAGTTTTGAAAACCGAGAAAATTCACACTTCTAAACTCTCCGAAACTTGGCGAACAGTCGCTTTCGCCAATGGGCGCCCTTGTTTTTCTTCTTCTGAGACTGGAACGTTCGCATTGATTAATTCTTTCTCTTTTTCTCGTGATTCTATTTTCTATCACTATGCCTTCACCGAAAACACCAAAACCGTCATCTTACCTTCCAGATGACTGGGAAACGGCAACTGCCAGAGGCATGTTTGCCAAACTAAAGGTGAGTTCTTTAGATTTCTATAATTTCAAAGAATTCGAATACTTTATATTTTTACTCTTCATATAATTTCAGCCCAGGAATCTGGATCCAGTGGCATACGATAAGAAGGTCGAGTTTTGGACCGAGTTAATTTCCAAGTATTGTCTAGCTTCGAAATCCGCAGTCACAGATTTCAACGACTTGAAACAGAAATTCCGAAAGGGCAACTTGATTCCTGCCCCCTTGGAAGCCATCATGGAAGAAATGCATCAGGAAAGAAAACTCCAAACTTTAGAGGAGTTCAAGAACAAACAAGGATGGATAACTTGGGGCTTGTCGTTGCTCACCGGACCCTCCAAGATCAATGTTACTCAAGAGAAACTGGCCCACATTCCGACTATCCAAGTGAGTTTTCCATAGTTTACACATATCATATACATTTTACTTTGTTTTTTAAAATCTACATACTTTTTGATTTATCTTTCACAATTCCTATACAACTTTTTTTAGATTCTTGCTACTGAACTCAAAAACTTCCAAAAACAGCTTGCCGAAGAATATGATGATTATCCAGAGGTCATTGCTTTCGATGACTTGAAACTCAGAGCGAGACACATTATCGCCAACGACGACACTTTCGAGTTCGTAGTTGAGCAGCTCACTAAATGGGGAGATGTTTCCCAAGGAACTTCGAAATCTGGCGAAAGAGTTTTGAAATTCGCTGAAAATACAAACAGTCCTGCTCAGTTTACGGAAACTGATGCCTCAATTCATGACATCAGAAGAGCTATGTCAAAGATAGAGACAGAGCTTAAGAGATTGGAGAAGAAAGAAGCCGAGTGAGTTTCTTTATAAAATTCTTTAATTTTTGAAACAAACATCCGAAATTTCGAATTCACATTAAGAAAAATTACTTTATGATGATATAAAAATCTTCGACTTTTAGGTTGAAAGAAGAAGCGAAAAAGGCTCTTCATAATAGAAACAAACAAAGTGCTCTGAATATTTTGAAGAAAAAGAAGCGGGTCGAAAAGGAAATCCAGATGAAGGATGGTCAGTACTGTAAGCTTCTGGAGATGCTGGAGCAGATAGCCCAGACGAGACAAACGAAGGAAGTCTTAGATGCATACAAGGCAGGAAACAAGGCGTTTAAGGATGCCTTGGGAAGACAAGGACTTACGGTGGAGAATGTGGATCAAACGGTGGACTCCATCCATGACATCATATCCGATTTCAAAGAAGTGGATGATGCTCTTTCGAGTGGGTTTAAGTCGAATAATGATATTGATGAAGATGAGTTGGCCGCTGAGCTTGATGAAATGATAGAAGCGGATAAGGAAGCAGAAAAGAGAAACCGTGTTAAGGTTAACAAAAATGTAATCAATATTGGAGATCTTCCAGAAGTTCCGACAAATGGACTGCATGTAGATGATTCGATTGAACAACGGTTGAAAAGATTACGGGAAGCTGCGTGATTTTGAGGAAATTGTTTCTGTTTGGATTTATTGTTTTTTAAGTTTTTGAAAATTGGACAATTTGTCATAATTCTGGGAGGGATTTATTTTAGTTAGGATAAATCCGATTTCCTATGCGATGTCCGGAAATTGTGGAACAGTATCAAAGTTTCTGTAGGATTTCATCGGAGAAATTTTCAATAAACTATTGAAGTTAAATGGATTACTGCAATGACTGGGGAGTTAGTAAAATATCAAGGTTCGATTACTGTAATGATTCGGAAAGAACAGTTTCACTGATATCACCACAAGATTTCTCTACAAACTTTATTTAAACAAATAATATCCAGTTTCAAACTACAATAATTATTAAAATTTACCGGTTGAAAAAATTTAGCCAAGTGATATTGATTTTCGACAGTTTAAAGGATTACAAGTACGTGACTTTTCCTCCAGAATTGAGATCACCGCAAAAAAGCGTTTCGAATACAGTATCCGCGAAATCAGGGTAATAATTACATGCTCTCTCACAATCAGGCATGAAATTTCCTTCAATGAAACTAACTCCAATGTCTTTTTTCTCAGCATCGTTCCATTTCAACATCAAGTCCAGTCCATACATAGCTCTTGATTGGGGATTTTGGACTATGCATCTCGGATGATCAAGTTTCGAAATACTTTCGAAGGCCTTTTTAATTACTTCGAAGATCTTCTTCTCTATCTTTTCCCACGAAATTCCATGAAGCTTCTCTATCTGAGAAATGAAGTCTCCACACTTCATTTGGAGGATTTTGTTTTTGTCGGTATAATTGTGGACAGAAAAGTGAGTTTCTGTATCATCCAAATATTCCAAGTTAAATTCACTAAAAAGTTCCTTGAGTTAATTTAAAAAAAATAAAACTTACTTTATAGCAAATCTAATCCAGAAATTATTGTAAACTGCGATTTTCAGAGGCTTCAAGGACTTCAAAAGCACAATGTAACGAAGGTCGAACTTGACGAGGTTTCCGTTATCTTGACGATGGAAAAGAACAGGATTCTCAATGTACTTGGACACAATCTTGGGACTGGATTCTGCCAAGCGGATTATAGTATCCAGGTTGTCCGTGACACAAATATCTAGACTTCTGGCCAAGTTCCAAGGTTTCACAATCCAAGTATTGTCCATCTTCCTGAAAAACAATCATAATAAAGGATAAATAAATAAAATTTAATATAACACTCACTTTTGAGCTCTTTTCTGGTAATAAGCAATAAACTGAGGAAGTTCCAAATCGAGGTTGTAAGTCATCTGGTACCAATCAGGCTTCCACGACAAAGTCTCTTCGTCCACAATAGGTCCGTTGAGAGACTCCACAGAATGAATAGTAGCTGCAAAAAGATCCTTCACAGTCAATGTGGCTTCCATCGGAAATTGATTAACAAAAGCATTCGGATTTTCTTCTGACAGTTTCTTGAAATCGTGGAAATGGCTTCTTATCCACAAAACATCAGCTTCTTTAACATCATCAACAAGTTCATATTGGAGATTCTGGAGTTTTTCTATCAACTGAACATCCTCTGCAAAAATTTTTATTTTTTTATCACACTTTTCTTTCAATTCCAGTTTCTTTTCTGGAATCAAGTCCGGAATTCTTTCTCCCAAAAAATATTCATCGGATTTTTTTACCGGTTGAATACTTTCATTGGTGAAATCCCCGCCGTCGAAAGGAATCAATAAATAGTCCTTCCAATCAGGATGGTCTTTGAAAAGTTTGTGTTCCAAGAAATTCCTCGTCACGGCTTCTCCGGAATCGACATCACGAAGAGGAAAAAGAAGAGAATAAGCACAATGTTGAAATATGTAAAAGAAAGGAACCATTTTGAAATTCGGGTTTTCGGAATGACTGATTCTCGCTCCGAATTCGTCAGGAATGTACCAAACAGGGACATCAGCTTCGTCGATGACTGATTCTCGACGTTTCACAGCATATGTTTGAGCGATCGTCCAGATTTTCTTCAAAATCTTGTTGATCATCTTCGTGTCCTTCTCCTTACTATCAACACAAATCCCATCTTCATCTCCATTTTGTGGCTCTTCATTTTGACTTTCTATGGATTCCTTGCGGACTTCGCCAGATTCACTTCCAACATAGTCAGAACAGCTGTTCGCGTCATCCTCAACATCGAGATTGAAGAAATCCACAAGTCTTTGACGTAGTCCTTCGTGTTTTTCCAAAGCTTCTCTGGCGTTGCTCGGTCGGAAAGTCCATGCATGGTCAATCAAGAAAATCCTAGAATTATTTCTCGTCAAAGATCAATGTACGAATGAAACTCAAGCTATGGAGGAAATTAGTAAATGAATGGCTCTCGATTTATGTTGAAATTGATATATGAATGACTCTCAGAAACTTACTGAGTTGGGTCTTCGGGGTCGATCGGCTTCGTGGGAAGAACACACCAGGAATTCTGATTTCCTTCGTCATCTTGTTCGATGATAATTTCGAAGGATTCTCCAGCATCAAAGACCTGAAAAAAGCAAAAACAACTAAAATCGATATATGAAGAAAGATTTTAAACCTGTTTCTCGATTTTTTCAAAAATATGCGGCCAAAATCTCTCCGGAATTCCAGAAGACTTCAGTTGACCTTCGTGGATTCCAACAAACTCTTCGTAAGAAAATTCTTCCGTGGATTCAGTCATTTTTCTTTTGCAGAAAAAATGAATCAAAATAAAAAACAGAAATTCGAATGGTTTCACTCGTAAGCAAGAGAGTAAACAAGGAAAAGATCGAACGGCCGCCTCGCGAGTCGACGTGCAACTTGCTCGAAAAACTCCTTTCTGCATTTTTCGATTGTTTTCATGTTTTTTGATGTTTTTAAAACCTGTTAAAAATACTAAATAATTGACAATATTATAGACTATATACTTTGTAGTCCATCTTTCAATGGGAAAATAAATGCTCTTACACAGTTATTATATTGCTTAAAGAAATTCACCATCTTTTTCATTTTTTAAACCACTAAATATCATTAAACTTTATAATTATACAATCACTAGCATGTTTGTAAATCTATTGGTTTCTTAACATTGAAATTTTGAAACACGGCACTTATTAAGTTCTTTTGCTGTGAGGAATGCCTTTGACATAGTAGTTGTTGAGGACTTCCTGATCCGTTTCCACGATTATTCTGAAGTTCGGATTCGGAATTGTTAAGGAAAATTCGACAGCCTGACTCAAGATCATAGGACCTTTGTTTTTGTACATGATAAACCACGCGTGACGATCTTCGAAACCTTTCTCCTGCAGGTATGCCGCCAGTTCCGTTTTGTTCCATTTCCCATCGCTGTCATGGTCATGTTTCTAAAATGTTTTTATATAAATTTTGATGCTATTTTTTCCTATCAAAATTTCATAGGATTTTTCAGACTCAATATCTAAATTCAAAGGCTTTGATATTCTTTGGAAGATTCTGGAATTTCATAATAGCACTATTTCCAAACTAATAATATTTTAAATTTCTTGATTTATAAATTTAGTTTTTTAAATCTTGAATCTGAGTTAGACTTACTGTGAAATACGTGGACTCGAACCAGCGTTTCGTCAATTCCGGATTCAGCCTGAGGGCCCATTCTTCTCCCGAGATAAATCCTTTCCCATCGGTGTCCATTAGATTAAAAGTCTCGCTTTCCAGCATGATGTCATAGGAGGAAACTATAAACTCATCAAAGGATACTGTACCATCCCCGTTTCCATCCATTTTCGAGAACGTTGCCCAATAACTTTCCTCCGGGGGTTCACAAGTGGAATTCTCCATACACGGGAAGGTTTCATTCGGTAGCTGTCTGACAAATCCAGCGAATTCAGGATAACTCATTGGGAAAGACGTGTTACTCAAATTCGCCGGGTCTATCGATCCAATGTCGAGGATTTTCATCATTTCTTGTTCACTTATCTCGGAGTCGTGATTCGCGTCGATGTACTCCATGGTATCATCAGACGTTATTCTGTTTTCGTCTCCAAGGATAAATTCCGCGACAGTCCAAGTCCCATCACGATTCGTATCGTAGTTGCAAAAGAGCAATTCCTCAAATCTCTTGAAGCATTCCGACTTGAATTCTTCGGAACTCAAAAATCCATCTTTGTTGGTATCGGCGACTTCGAAGTTGTGAGAAAAATTGGCTATAGGACCACAAGAACTCAGGTTTCTGACAATATCAATGATGGAAAGTCCGCTGTCGTAGCATCCAGAATCTATAGCAGCTTTCGAAGCCCCGAAGAAAAGTAAAACAAAAAATCCGCAGGAAATTTTCAAGTACATGCTGTCGAAAATCAGATGGGAATTAATAACGTTTAGTACATAAGTGAAGCGGAAATATGTAGGTACTGTTCAAAGATA
>VOSG01000152.1:0-26841 GCA_009761265.1 Halicephalobus sp. NKZ332
TGTTTTTGTACACATGCCCTCAGTGCAGAGCCGTAATATCTTCGTGGAAGAAAACCCACCTCGAGCTTACAACCCTGGCCCTGATGCTTTAAATAACAATCATGGTGAACAATGATTCTAATGAATTCTACTAAATCGAACTTTGGTTTATTAAAACTAGAATCTGCAAAACGCTGTATCACTTTCTAACATCTATGGATAATTTAGAAGTTCTCCGAATTAAAACTAATGCTCTCATCGGCTGACCGGCAGCGACTTACATCGACACTTGTTACAACAGTTCTTGGCACTCCGACAAAGCTCCACCAACGACCTCTCGCATCCTGTACCGTTCTCGAATCACCGGGCGAACGTCTTCAGCAGTAAGGAGGCTTTCCAGGAACGGGATTAACCCAAGTAATTCGCAATCCGTCCGTTTCTCGAACCAACTCTCGATGGGAATTCCGTTATCCAGATGGTAGGCGAATGATTGAGGTGAGTTGTCGACAATGATGGTTCTCGAAAGATCTCTTCCCAAAATCGCCAGATCTTTTATGTAGTTTCCGTTGATTTGAATGCAGTGTTCTCTGAATAACCGGTGACGGAAATAGCGTTTGTGCGGATCCAAAATATCCTGAAAGAAGAAAGATTGTATCTAAATCTAACTTTGGAATTTACCAGAAGTTTGTCTGCGTAGATTTTCTTGGATGCAGTAAATAAGATTATTTCATAACGATCGCAGAGAGCTTCGAGGAATTCCTGCATATGTGGCCTGACTCTAACAGAAATCGTATAATCGGCAGAATCGAATTTGACGTGGAATTTATGAGCAGCATCTTCGAATTCCTCCAGTCCGCAATGGACCAGAGTTTCGTCCAGATCGAGAACGAGGGAGAATTTTGGAGTCCTCCTGGTCTTGATCGGGAGAGCTGGAATCCTGTGTCTGAATTCTAATGGCAGAGGAGGCATTGATTGGAGCATTATTAACCTGAAAAAAGAAACTATAGAAATTGTCATGAAATTATTCTGAAACGAATATTGAGGACTTTTGGTTCCGGAAATTCCTCAATCGTCATGGTTGATTTTTTAGAAATTGGAATTTCTCGTTGGAATAGTGGGATATCCTAGTCACTGTACTGTTAAGAAATCAGAAGGTGTTGCGAAATCGCCTCGATAAAGAATTTCGAAACTCGTGACTTCGGTTGATCGAAAGTTAAATTGAATCTCAAAGATCATGAAATGAAAAACTCACTGGTCGACGTCGATTTGTGGCAATCCACTTGTTGCTGGATCTAAGTTTTCCATTTCGGAATAAATAAAATCGACGACATCATCCAAGCTCGAAGTTACGCTGGGTAATGAATCATTAGTCGAAATACACGATGACGAAGCTTCGGTGGAGGTTACGTCCAAATGTTCATTTTCTAATTTCGATAACTTCGAAATTGGCTGGACTGGAGGTGATTGCAATTCCTCGAGATTTTTAATACCCGAATTGCGGTGGCGTTTTCTGCCAGCCAGTTTTGGTTTTTTCTGTCGCGGCGCCGTGATCCGCTGAAGTTCTAAAAAATCGATATATTTAAAAAGACGAAATAACAAACTATTTCACGCGAATTTCATTTTAAAAGATGCCGAAAAAGACAAAAATTTTCTTGTTTAAAAAAATCGACTCAATATTTTAAAAGGAGCCAAAAATGCACACATTCGGGAAAGACTGGCTGCTTATATGACAGAAATACCTCGAAAGAACATACCGGACAAACTCAGCTGGCTCGAGTGCGCGCAAACTCTTCTGACTGGCAAAAAAGAACGCGCGCTGGCTTCTAGCCAGACATTCACCATCCGTCCCCTACGCTAGAACCGATTTTCCACGAGAGAAACATGGATATCGGACAATGCGAACAAATAAAACACGACCTCTCCAAGGAGATCAATATTCTCTTTTCGATCTTCATTCAAAACAATTTTAAAGAAATTATTTTCTATAAAAAAATCAAAATTATCCAACAACATTAATCGACTTAAATAAATTAATATAGACTTTTAACAATATCGTTGTCCTTAGAAGAACATTCCAGCAACTCCACCACCATCTTGTTGTTCCTTAACGAAAATCTCGAAGTATTGGTAGATGATAGTGACTGCGAGAAGGATACCTGTTCCGCTTCCAATTGCACCTATAACGTTTTTTTAAATACCAATTTAAAGACATTAAAAATTCATACCCATAAAATCTGCAGTAACAGAGAGAGCTCCGATGCAAAGACCACCAAAAGCAGCTGCCGTTGGAATATAACGGTTAAGCTCATGGATCATAGACTTTTCACGATGTCCTCTCATCACCATTTGTTGTTCGCGGAGTTGTTTGGCTACATCCTTAGCACTTGATCCAGAGACATCGATCCACGTCTTCGAGAAGAAGGCGCAAGATCCAAGCATGAAGACGATGTAAGTGATGCAATGGAGGGGATCCTGAAGGATGTTTCCAAAAGATTCAGGAGGAGACAAATAATAACACAATCCTCCGGTTGGGAAACTACGGTAGCTGCCAGTCGAGTCAGACCAAGTGCCGAGGAGATTAACCAAGAAGTTTCCTCCGAATTTAGTGGCCAACATCTGAGAGATGACGTACAAGTTGGAAACCAAGGCAGATTGGAGAATGATCGGGATGTTGGAGGTGTAGAAGAGCTTGATCGGGTAGGAACTTTGCTGTCCACGATATTGAGCACTCTTGATTGGGAGATCAACACGGAATCCTTGGAAGTAGATAACCGCAGCGAAGACAACGACGGTGGCAAGCAAGTTCATCAAGTTAGGGAGGTTGTTACGGTAGAAAGCTTCACGAAGAGCTCGGACTTTGTCACTTCTAGTGGCCAACAAGTGGAAGAGAGCAATGACAGCTCCCTCGAACTCAGTTCCACGTCCGGTGTTCATCGTAGCCGGGGAGAACGCCTTCCAAACAATGGTTTCGCAGATGTTAGTGGCGATGAAGAGGGAAATTCCAGATCCGAGACCGTATCCTTTCTGGAGCAATTCGTCGAGAAGGAGGACAATGACACCAGCAATCACGAGTTGGAGGACGATCAAGAGAGAGATTCCAGCGCCGATTTCAGATGGGTCTCCGTACATTCCAGATCCGACGTAAACGATGGCCTGGCCGACAGTGATGATCATACCGAAAACTAAATTCAGAAATTTATGAACCGTCTCAGAAATACGAAAAACTCACGTTTCTGAGCTCCGTTGAACAATGCCCTGTCACGAGGAGTGTCTCCGACTTCGATGATTTTGGCTCCAGCCAGAAGCTGCATGATCAATCCGGAAGTGACAATAGGAGAAATACCAAGTTCCATGAGAGTACCTCTGTTGGAGGCCATGATGACACGAAGCCAGTAAAGGGGATCCGCACTGTCCGTTGACATGATACCTAAAAGCCGAAGTTAATGTGAGCTTCTTCAGAAACCAAAGTCCATATATGAAGCTGTAGAAGACTTACCGAAGAGAGGAATCTGGCAACAAACAAGGAAGACAAAGAGGGTGATGGCGGTCCAGAGCATCTTCTCTCTGAATTGGACTTTCCTGTCCGGCTTCGCGACTTCAGGGACGAAGCCGCAGAACGGCTTCACGAATTCCAAGAACTTTACCCCCATCTTTCTTTCGGGCTATGTAGGAAAGCCTAAAACGTGTGAGTTAATAACATTACAAATGAATCAAAACGGATGTATCGCGATGAATTCGAGGATACTTTGTCGGAGGATTTGTACATCAATAAATCTTAGTTTAAAAAAGACAGGAAATTACTAAAGAAAACATGAAAGGGTAATTTGGAGTTTGAATGATGAAGCAGGTGACTTGGAATGATTCGATTTGTGAGAAATTAATTACTTATGGAAAAAAATCTGACAAAATACGTTCATTACAGTTGCAGTTTGACTGAAGATGGAAGAATTAGATGATTTGGAATGATTTACAACGAGATCGACAATAAAGAGTTAAAGAAAATACAAGGAAGTGGGTATCTTAAACTTCGAGTTTTCTCAATGAAGAAAGAGGACGGATTGGAATAATTATTGATGAAATTGATGATAAAGGGATAGGGAAAGATGTAAAGACAAATATCTTAAAGTATAAGTGTTGTTCATGAAGGAAGAAGCAGATGACTTGGAAGGATTTTTAAGAAAGTTGAAGAAAGCATATAAGAGTGTCCTAAATTCCGAGATCTCTTAATGGAGAAAGTGGTTGAATTAAGACAATTATTGAAGAAGTTGATGACGGATTATTAAAGAAAAGATGTAAAGACAGATATCCTAAAGTCTGGATGTTGTTAATGAAGAAAGAAGCGGATGAATTGGAACCGAAAGAAAAGAAGAACTGCAAACGCCCGACCACGTCGACAGGGGCCAGTCAACTTCTGAGTTCTAGAATATCCGGCAGAAGAAGAGTCATCGAGATAGGTGATCGGGACTAAAAGAAAAAATACCTAAAAAAACGTTAATAAACACGGCAATTATGCCGAGAGAGACTTCGTAAAAAGCTACACATCGACTGTGAAGCGTGGAGAAACTGTCCGACCGTGCTCTCTCAGGAAAATCCCGAAACGAAAAAACCTAAATAGCGGCAGATTTCTTTTTTCAAAGATTTTATATCGCTTTTTTCACTTTTTGATTCCTACTTGTTGATTTCCGCTCCAGAATGCTGACAGGACGAGAACAGGAGTGCCAGAAACTGAGGGAGATGCTGGAAGATGGCCTAAAGAAGAAAAATCACTTGAGTGTCTACGTCAGCGGAGCTCCTGGAACGGGAAAAACCGCCACAACCAGATCTGTTCTGAATTCTCTGAAAGATAAGAAATCTGTAAGTTTTCATTAGTGTTTTTACATATGTATTTTGTAATTACCGATCAGTAAGCTTTTATTCACACATTTATATATAGATACACATATATAAATGTATGTATATTTACTTATTCCCATATAATTATATGTATATTTATGGTTGCTAAATAATGTAATTTCAGTTTCACCTGATTTTTATCAACTGTGTATCAACAAGCAGGAAAACTGACATCGAGCGCGAGGTTCTGACTGAACTCGGACAACTACCGAGAAGGGTCGTCGCCTACTCGAGTGCACTAACCACAGCTTTCCTCGAAACTAAGAAAAAAATGTAATTTTCGTTTCTTCTAAATTCTTGGATAATGACTATTCTTGTAGAATTATCGTTCTTGATGAAATCGATCACTTGATGTCGAAGGGAAACGATCTTCTTTACTCCGCATATGCTTGGCCCAAAGAGACCGGGGGGAATGTCATTGTCGTCGGAATCGCGAACTCCATTGATTTGACAGAGAGGCTAGTGCCGAAATTGAAGAAGCAAGGAATCCAGCCAAAATGCTTCGTTTTTCATCCGTACAACAAGGATCAATTAATCGCTATTTTGAAAGACTACTTGGCGGAGCAAAGTATTGATGAGAAATCCATCGAGCTGTGTGCCAGAAAGGTCGCTTCCCAAACCGGTGATATCCGAATGGCTCTATCCATTGCGAACAAAGTTTTACAAGAAATGTAGGAGTTTATTTATTTCACTTTTCGAAAGTAATTTCTTTTAGTGAGGAAGAAGACGTCGAGAACAAACCACAAGAGCCTTCTGGATTGACAACTCCGAAGAAGAATAGTCTGCGGGCCGTGATGAAGGTTTTCAACCAGGTCTCGTCATCCCCTGCTGCCCGGGCTACTCTCCCTGAGCACTCCAAAATCATCCTTGCTGTATTGATCAGAGTGGCGGGAAGAACCAGTTCCCGGGAAATGACAAAGGCCAAGTTGGTGGCAGCTTACGACAAAGCTTGCAAGATTCTGAAGGTTTCGGCAGTAGAAAGCGAGGAATGGATTCGTGCTTTGGATAACCTGGAAACTATGGGGATTGTGAGAATTTCTGGCTTCAATCAAGGAACTAAAATCAAATTCGTTGATGAGGTAGAACAAGCAAGGGCAAAAATTTGTGATCATGCGTTGATCGCCTCAATCGAAGACATTGTTTTTTAATTTTCTGTTTTATTTTTCGTTAGATGTTGGACAATTGGCATTTTGATCTTTCAACTTTCTGGAATACGTGTAATCATTGTAAACCCGATACCTCAAAATTGTGATTGGTGTATGCGGTTTCTATCCGCAAACTTATCTTAATTTTTTAATCCTGCAAATTTATTTTGACCTTCCAGATGAGACCGTTGACAGACGACGAAACAGAGAAGCTTTTCAAGAAGCTTTCCCAGTACATCGGGGAAAATGTCAGACTCTTGATCGATCGGGAAGATGGAAATTACTGTTTCCGACTTCACAAAGACAGAGTCTACTACTGCAGTGAGGAGCTTATGAAAAAAGCGGCATGTGTGGCGAAAAAAGAACTGCTCAGTTTTGGAACTTGTATTGGAAAGTTCACCAAGACACAAAAGTTCTTCATCCACGTTACTGCCTTGGATTATATAGCTCCGTATGCGAAGGTTTGTGTTTATTTCTGGTTGTGAATTTAAAGAAATGTTTAGTATCGTGTCTGGGTGAAACCGTCTGCTGAACAACAGTTCTTATACGGTAACAACGTCACTAAAAGTGGAGTGGGAAGAATGACAGAAGGAGCCGAAGCGAAAGTCGGTGTCGTCGTCTACAACATGAACGAAATGCCGCTTGGATTTGGAATTCTAGCAAAAGGAACCGTGGAAACAAAACATGCAGACCCTGTTTCGATCATTGTTCTCCATCAGTGTGACCTGGGCGAATATCTCCGAGATGAAGCTACGTTGACCTAGTGTTTTTGTTGTTGATTTGTTGAGTTTTGTCTTTTAATGAAAGAGTTCTAAAAACTGATCAGGAATCATTTCACCGAGAGCAAGTACGTTTCCTTTGGTTTCGCGGCCGGGTTTTTGGCTAGCGTGCGTGAGACCGAAGTTCGGGTCTGCAATGATGCCCATTCACGTCTAAGGGTAATTTTCGTCTGAAGCACTCTTGCTGAGACTTTTAACTGAGCAAAACTTTTTTACCCGTAATAAAAGTACAAATAATAAATCAAGAATCGAAGAACTGAGCGAGTTGGCGACTCATGGCTTTGCTGACTTGAGGGAGAGTCTCGTGGATAAGAAGTTCTGGATCTTTTCTTCGGTAGACCGGGAGTTGCTTGTTGCATCGGTAGAAGTCGACGAGGGATTTCCAAGTCGGGAACCTTTCCACAATGACTTTAGCTTTATCGACGGAAACGAGAGGGCAAACGGTGAGTTGCCGAAGGAACAAGTCGGAGACCGTGATTGACTTGGTTTTCTTGAATTCTGATTGAAGGGAGGCGAACGAGAGTCCGACGAACTGAAACAATACTATAGAAACCAAAAATGAATGTTGTCAGAGATTAACCTGTTCAGTGAGAATTCTCTCCTTGAGTCTCTTGTTGACACTGGTGAGGAACTTGGCTGTTCCGTAGAGATTCTGGGTTCTCTGGATGAAGAACTTGTACTCCACAGAAGTCGAGGCCAGGGCTTGTTCCAGGGATCTGTCCACTGCGTCTCCTCCTTCCGCGACCACGATTACGTTCCTGATTCCGGACTTCTTTAATCTCTGCTTCTGTTCGTGGTATCTCGCCTGCCTTATACTAGCTTTCAGGTCGTCCCAGGTCTTCCTTTCAACGACGTAATCCAAAGTGAGTTCCTGTCCGTCCGGAAGCTTGATTATCCAGAGGTAGTCTCCGACACTCAGGGGTCTGGTTTCGAACTTGACTTCCAATTTCTGGAGGTGATCAGCCACGGTGTTGTTTTTCCTCTTGAGACCAAGTTCTCTTCCATCGACGATTAACACTAATTCTGAATTGTCGTAATCCACAGGATCATAAGTGAGATAAACGGGATCCGATGCTTGAGAATTGGATTTGGAATTACTTTCTTTCGATTTTGAACTTAGATTTGAATTTTTCGGAACCATTCCAGAAATTGGACGCTCGGCAACATAAGAAGGCAAAGCGACAGGTTGAGACATGGAAGTATTCTGCAAGTCATCTCTTTCATCCTCTTCTTCCTGAAAGCAGAAGTTCCTCGGTTGACTGTTTCCGTCAGTTTTCTTTTTTGACTTCTCAGCTCCAGGAAATTTCGGAAAATTACTCTTCTTATTTTGTTCCAAAGACCCAAACTCCGTCGGAAATTGAGTACTTCCAGATTTGTTCCCAGGATTCTTCTTCTGGTTTCCTGTATCTCCGGAAAGTTCTTTCAAAACTTCCTTGTCGATGAAAGGAACCCTGTTTTGGCCTTTAGCAACAAAAGCATTTGTCAAGTACGGTAGGGCGTTTCCCTTCTTGATCTCCTTGATGTCCCTCGTCCTGGGTTCCGGAACCTGCTCCCGAAAGCACTTCCAAGCCGCATCCAACCTTGTCGCGATGTTCTCTCCTATTCCGGCGATTTTCCTCAGGTCCGTAAATCCTTTGATGTTGGCAGGGTAGATCTTGACACCTCTCAAAGCTTTCTCTATCGTAAATCTCCTATTTCTGTCTTCGATACTGTCTTTCCAATCACACAGTACTTTTTCATAAAAAAGCTTTTCCGGAAATTCATTTTTTGTCGTGATTCTGAAGCTCATCTTAAAATTTACTCCAATGCCAATCAATTTTTAACTTTTTCTCCAATCTCAGTAAGTCCTAAAAGTTTCTCCTCGAATGTCAGTCAATCCTTTCATAATAAAAGAACATAAATATTAACTGGCCATAAACCATAGAGATCAAAAGAAATAGGGCCAAACTAACTTATCAAAACCCGTAAAATCAAAATTACAAAAAATAAAACTGGTAGAGATCCGCCAGTGATTTGTAAAAGTGGAAAAAATGGTCGTGAGGTGATATCTGAAAAGCAAAAATTACAAAATCATAAAAAATCTCCTTACTTTTGTTGATTAATCTTCCTCATCTGTATCTTTCGGAAGAGCAAGTAGAGAAATCCGTTTTTGTTTGGTATTGTTCGATTTTCTTTTCTTTTTTGTCTCAGGCAATAAACCTTCCACTTTCACCTGAGAAATTGGAACGTCATCATCACTTAATCCGCTCCAATTATCTTCAAGAGTTTCTAAAACAATCTTTTTCTTTGTTTTCCATTTTAGAATTCTTTAAAAATCTTCAACAAAAATAACAAAAAATTAACAACAAGAGAAAACTATGTTAACGGACTAAACTCACGTGGAGGTTTTCTTTTTCTTCCAGTAGTCGTTTCTTCTTTTTTCTTTTCTGTCCTCTTGTCTTCATAGGCGGCGGGATATTCAGCTCTGAAATTTCTCGATGATAAATCTGTCAGTGAGCAAGTGTGAATACATATGAACGAGTAAATACATATCCGTCTATGAGCATATATGTGAACATACACATAAATAAATATACGTTAAAATAAGTACAAGAGACTTACTGTAATAGTTGCTCGATGATCTGGTCGAGGATAGTGTGTTCCCCGATCTCTTTGTTGTAGATGGCGATGTTGTTCGGGCCCCAGATTTCAGAAGCAAGTTTCCTCTCTGTCAACAAAGCAATACGGACGTCTACAATGGCTTTCTGATAAGCTTCAATTGCTGCTTTGTAATGATGAAAAAGATCCGGGGTATGTTCCATATATCCGTCCATGGCTTTTGAAGCAAGTTCGATCACGTGGACAGCGTGTTGTTCCATAATTTTCAGGTCGTTTCTCGCTTGTTTATGTTTATATTTGAAAAAATTGCTTCTACTACTAACACGTTGGAATTTCTCTAAAGTTAGTCCAGAAGTTCCTGCTTCAAGTTTCATTCCTTTCACTTTTCCCTCGACGGAGGTCACCGTTGATTTCGATGATGGAGTAACGGCTCCGGATCCATCCCCGACAACATCTATCATCTCATCATGCTAAAATTAAATGATAAAATTAATTAATCTCAAGGGATCCAATAGATTAGATAAATCTCGATACAATAAATAAAATCAGTTTTGAAAATCTTAAAAATCAAACCTCGTTTCCGTTTTCCATTTCTCCGACGACGCTGGATTCGCTCTGGTTTCCTTTCAGATTCGGAGATGAATCCACCTGGAATCACCGATTATATGTTGATACCAAATTGTGTGATCAATTTTCCATATATGAATTGTTATTTAAAAACTTACAGAACGTTCGTTCTCAACATTGTCCGTTTTCACCATGTTCTTTTTTATAAAGAATTCCAAACTATTATACTTGAGGAAAAACTAGTCTAAAATCGATACAATATTACTTCATATATTAAATTCGCGGAAAATAGAATTTACAAATCGGAAAAGTCACATTTGTATGAAAATCGCAGGTAAACTGGTCAAAAATCAATATAAAACTCAGTTTCATATATCAAATCCTCGCAAAGGATATTGTACATACAAAAAAGAGTTGTATTTATACGAAATTAAAATCGATACAAAAAGTGCTTTAAGTACAAAAAATATTCGCGGTTATATAAAAATCGTGAGAAAACTATCCTAAAATCAATATAAAGTATTGTTTTATATATGAAATCCATGAAAAATGTGCCTTACATACGAAAAGACCTATATCCATATATAAAATCGATAAAACTTTTACCCCATATATCAATTTTACGGAAAACACGCTTCAGATACGGAAAAGAACTGTATTTATGTAGAAATTACAAACTATTTCAAAATCAATATAAAAATGCATTTCATATATGCAACTCACAAAAAAATGTTTCACATATGAAAAGAACCGCATTCATATATACATAAAATCGATATAGAAACTCATTTCATATATTAACTTCGCGCAAAACATGCTTTACACACGGAAAGGGGCGCGTTTATATAAAAATTGCAGAAAAACCGACGAACCAAGGACAGAGGAACGAGAAAAAAGCGGGAAAAACGGGACCCAGCTCCGGCGCGAAAATAATTCCTCCATCTTTATCTTTCTCCTTAATAATTTTAAACAAAATTAGATTCTACAAAATTCACAGTAAAATAGGCACTTTTTGTCAATTTAATTAATGTAGTTTTTCCTAACGTTATCCAGGGCTTTGAGGACTTGTCTCTCCGTCTCGGTGTATTCCCAAAGAGAACAAAAAACTGCGTGGCTTTCCTTGATTCTCGCCTCGTTGCTCGTTTGGGCCTCGATCCTGGACTCCGCTTCTTCTTCCGTGAGATTATCTCTCTCCTTGATTCTCTTCACAGCTTCAATTCGAGGAACGAAAGTTGTCCAAAGTTGATGGACGTTCTTATGCCATCCGGCTTCCACCAAGAGGGCAGCGTCAATCACGAAAATGTCCGACTTCGTAATCTTCATTCTCTCGAGAATCAGATTTTTCACTGCTGGCCAGATTATGGAAGTCAAATTATCTCTTTTTTTCTGAAACCAATATATCAGAAAAGTAAAGGAAACAAAAGTTTACCTTATCTTTAAAAACAACTTCTCCAAGTTTCTTTCTGTTAACTTTTCCGTCTTCTATCATTTCTTCTCCAAAAGTTTCTGCGATTTTCTTCACAAATTCCGGATTCCCGTTGTAGAGTTCGTGGACAATCTTGTCTGCATCGGCAACTTCGCATCCATTTTTTTCCAGAAACTTACTGATGTGGGTTTTTCCGGAAGCGATTCCTCCCGTCAATCCGACAACATACGGTTTCTTTGGAAGACTCGGATCATCATTGGGGTCCTTGAGGAGTGTTCCAAGGAGTTCTCTTCTTCTTGTAGAGGAACTTAATTTCACTTCTTTCAAAATTTCGTCAATACCTTCGACCAAAGGGATTTTGTGGATTGCCATCTCATTCAATCCTTTTTCCTAAATAAGTCCATATATAACTTTTCTTATTAAAAAAACTACTTTTCTCTTGACGTTGACGGCATCTCCACCTTTGACCGTTTCTTCCGAAACAACCAAGCAATCCAGATCTTCCAGAACAATCGCAGGACCGAAGGGATCTCGGATTTCCTGGACATCCACAATCAGTCCGTCAGAAATATCTCTCAGGAATTCATCAACCACTTGCATTCTTTTTTCCAGAGGTTCTATCAACTCATAGAGAACCTTTTCTGAAAATTTTACAAATGAATAAATGCATGCACAAGGTTTCTGTACACAAACTACATATGAGGAAGTATAAATTTTTTATGTGAGAGCAAATTTGGATGAAAAACTCACTTTTGTTCATGTCCCCTCCAGTAACCCCACAAGTGACCCTGTCCGCCATCAGAGCTGCCGTCGAAAGAAGGACTTTATGACCATTGTGAAGTCTATCAAAAGTACCTCCAAGAGCCACATGCTTAAATGTTTTTTCTTCCACAAGAAGTTTCCCATCTTCTTCATCTTGAAGTTCTGTCAATGGAATTCCATAATCTCTTTCTTTTCCTTCTTTTAACAATACTCTTACATCCAAATTCGAACAATTCTTACTTGCATGAAGATAAATAACAGGAACAATGTCGTTTAATTCCGAAATCGTTCTTGGATGGAGGATTCTGACGTACAACTTCGATGTTACCTTCTTCGACGCCAAAGCCAATTTTTCTCCTATCAACGGAATAGCACGACGGCTGAGACTCAAAATCCCAACCTCCACCATATCATCTGAGGAATAACGATTCTTCAAAGCTGGCATTTTATTTTTCCAATACAAAATAATCCAAACCGACTGGTATCGATTCTCTCTTGAATCAAGGACAGATTGAATGGACCGATAAAAATACATTTTTCGATTTTGACGGTTCTTTAACACATTCGGAAATATTAAAAAAATAAATTCTTTATTTTATAAAATTACAAGCTATTAAAAAATAAAACTATAAATAAAATAACAAATATTTTTGGAAATCATCTTTTTAAAAATAAAACTAACCCGAATTTTCCTCACAAAAATAAAAATGAAAATAAAAGTTGCATATTAAAGATGATACCACTTCTTTTTTTCATATTTCTGTACCAAAGCTGATGATCTACTTTGCAAGTTCATCGCATTATTACGTAAATTTTCTGTCGTATCTACCACCTGATTCAATCTTTCTCCTCTTTCATTCAAGTTCTGTAGCGCCTGCATCGCTGCTTGTCCTGCAGACACATTTCTCGAGTTAACAGGATCCATATTATTCACCGGGATAGCTCTCGCGACGGCTCTCATTCCTGCCACTGCTATCGAAGATGGTTTTTCAGAAACTAAAAAATATCCTCAAATACTCATTGTTAAAATTACAACTCACATATGGTATCCAGATCTATGGGTTCTTTTTGACCAGCAAACAAAGTTGAAACACCTTTCAAAAATGATGTTTTTGGAGGTTCTGGAGTATCTACAGGAACGAATAGTTCTCCCGTACAATCAGCAACTTGAGAAGCCAAATCCGAGCAAACGGTAAACTTTTGGAGCTGAAAATAATTTATATACTTTTTATAGAAATATAAACAGGCTATTCAAATAAACATTCAAATACCAAGTATCATATAAACTAAACCCAAAAATAACTGACCTCCGAAAGACTAGCCATGTACATCCCAAGTCCATGTTCACTGAATTCTGTCTTTTGACAAATCCTAAAAAATAAAAAATCAAACTCAAAACCTCTATAAAAAATAAAACCAAATTCTATCAAAACTTACGGATCATCAACGTCAACAGAACCTCTGAACAATGGTTGTTGAAGCAATAACTTCAACGATGGAAGAGAATACACCACTACTTGACCAGCTCCACTAAGACACATCAAAACAGGATATCCTCTCACATGAGTCGCTTTAGCTTTAACTAACGGAATATCTGGTTTATGTTGATATACTTGTTGATAAGACGGTAAAGCAATAACTTTAATCTCATATTCAGAAACGAAAATTCCCAATTGGGAAAGCTCTTCTGGTGGCGGAAGACCTGCCTCTGGGTTATTTAACGTTGGTGACAAGCTCGTTCTTGTCAATATTTTATTTAAAAGTGCTTTTTCAACATTTGCCGAAGTTGGAGCCGAATCCTTCGTTGGATCTTTATAAGCTTCAGATGCCCCAGAAATCAAACACATATTTCTGTCCATAAAGGCATTGTAGAGAATACGATCTTGAAGACGTATTACCGATCCTGTAATTGCAAAAAGCAAAGTTGTGCTATTCAGTAAAACCAAAAATCAAAACTGTACAAAAATTAAAATTGTGTGAAAAAGCCGAAATTACATAAAAACAAAAATGCTAAAGTGCTTGAAATAAAAGTTTGTGCAAAGCAATTGGAAGCAGAAACAAACCTTTCGGTCCATCATACATGTCTGAAAAATAAATACTAAATAAGAACCTCACTTAAGTACGTAATGATAGTTTTAGCGCAATTTAAATAAAGTAAAGCTCAACTGAGATAGTCGAAAAAAAGTCTTCAATAAAGTAACTAAATATACAAAAATAAAAAATAAAAACCTACCAGAAGGTCCCGCAACTACAGAAGCAGTAATTCTGTCGAAAGGCAATTGAAGAATAAAAGCCGTAGTTGCTCCAGATGACATTCCTAGCCAAAGACAAGGCTCTGATTTCGCATCTAAAAATCCACAATCATTTAACTACGAAAAACCTTGCTTACTGTTTCTCTTCGAAGCACAACTAATAAAGTTCAATGAAGTCACACATTCCGGAAGTACATTCACTTTTTCCAAACTTGTCGCCGAAGAAGATCTAGATCCACCATTCAAGTTCTTCGTTGAATCACCTAGAAAAATAAAAATCCAAAAAAATTAACAAAACAATCTGCAAAAGCATACAAATGGAGAAATTCAAGTCTGTCGTCATCCAAAAAAACTCTTTAAGCAAGAGAAACAAAAAGGGAGATTTAGGGGTAAGAAAAATAAATTTAACAAAATGCTTCCTTAATCATACCATTAGAAATTTCGTTTTCTTTTATATGTGATGGAGAATTCAACTCTGATCCTGCATTACTTCCTGAACCCATTATGGCTACAGCAGAAGCCGCTATAGATTGAGCTTTCGCAAGAATTGGCCTTCTATCCATAGATTTCGACTTCTCTGTATTCAATCTTATAAAATTTCTCGTAGAATTCTGAATAACCGGCGACGCCATCGATGAATGCATACTCTAAAATAAAAATAAGGGGAATAAAAATAATTAAATTAAAAGTGAAAAATTTTTAAAATGTTAGGTAAATAAAAACATTAGTATATAAAAAAGGATTAAAAAATGCACAAAAAGCAGGACGACGACAAGACAAAAAACCACAAAAAACAAAAACCACATACTAGTTGGTTCAGAAAGTTCCTCTTCTTCTGCCGTCATATGAAAAGATTTCGTTCTTTTCAATTTATCTGTTACTCTACGGACTATTTTTTTAACTGAGTGTGATCTCGACGGTGGTGCTTTTTCCTGGATAAATCCTTGTTTCTTTTCACTATCAGCGCTCCCCAGCATCAAGCTTCCTGGTCTCGCCCTAGCTACTGTATCGACGACCAATTCATCATCTGTCGAAATTCTAGGTCTGTTAGGTTCTAAGTTACCAGCAGCAAAGCTAAACTTTTTTGAAACTTTTTTCTGCGGCTTATTCATATCTGTTGTTGCTCGTCTGAAAAGTCCAATTCCGAACGCTTTGCTTTCCTCTGGATGAACAAAAACAGTCGGTGTTTGGGGCTGAAAAATACGACAAGTTTACAACCACATCACTACCACCACAAAAAAGTTAAAATCAAAACCAAATTAAAAATTGTGAAACATTTATAACAAAAAAAGTGCAAAATGCGTGCACTCACTTTTAGCCACAAACGTTTTCGAAATAAAATCTGAAAATTAGCAAATTTTCTAAGCGGAATATTATTTCCCAGGTCTATTTTAAAGCAAAAACTTAAAAAAAGCTCACTTCGAACCAAAACCCATATTCGTTAGTTTCATTTTCTTTTTTTAAATAAAGAGCAAAAAATAAACTAACCTCTGAAGGCGAAGCATCATTTTGCGAAGGTACAGCGAACGGTATAGGATCTCTTCCACATAGTTCATTATTACTCCAAGAATAAATCTGCGTATAACTGACGATATCAACTAAAGCCATTCCTGCCGTTGTTCCGACTGCCAATACTCCATATGCCGAACTCAATGCAATCGCCGTTATCCTTTCTGGTGTATTTCCACCAATCCACGGAATCATACACACCAATTCCGGTTGGTATCCTGCTGGTCTCCTCATCGATCCACCTCTAACCTTAATCGGTGTTTGTTCCGCAACATCGCTTCCAACAGAAGTAGCTGTCGAATGTGAATCTTTAGAATCTGTCGTTTCAAATTGTTTCCGAAGTTCTTTGGCCGCAGATTTTATGTCTTCATCTGCTGCTACGGGTGTTGATGTTAAATTCGATGAACATAGCTGACTTAAGTTAACCACAGCTATGTCTTGAGAGCTTTCTGTCTTCACAAATCTAAACATCGTCAATTGTCCACAAGCTCCTGCGACAAGAAGCAATCTCGAATCCAGACATAATTCCATATTTGTTATTCCATACGATACAACTCTATTGTCGTCAATCTTTTCAAAGTGTCTTCCTGTTTTCAATTTATACATTATCTGCAAATTTTCGCTGCTTGCTTGCCAAAATTTGATCGACCCATCCTCATGTCCTGTTATTAACATCTCCTGGTGACCTGTCGCACAATCCCTTCCTATTCCTCCCGTAACTGGCCATTGTTTGTCACTCATCTTAACTCCTTGTTTCCTTTGATTTCTTCCTACCAATGTCAAGGCAGCAATCAAATCAACAGGACAGTCTGCATAGTAATTAATATAAGTCACAGGTGATTCATGAATATCCATCGGATACGGACTTTCGAAACAGCAAAATGCTTGAGAATTGAGATCAATAACAAGAAAATCTGACTTTAATAAAACAGCAATTGCATACGGGTGTTGCGGAATATTATTAAAAGGCGACGGGTTTAATCCACAAATTCCAACTATCTGATGATCCATTTCGGCTACAACTGTCGACTTTGTAGGGCGTCCTCTCATTATCGAAACCGCCGGAAGAGCTCCATCATCTGCCGGAAGCCCACCAACAAAAACCACCAATTGTTCACCATCAGCATTATGATGCCAGAGTAAATGTGTAATTGGTTTACATGTCGAACTAGTAGAATGAGGATTAATCTTCTGCTGAGGTTCCGTCGATTTCCTCAAATTCCATATCTAAAATTCAAAACTTTAAAGTCAAAAATTAAAACCTAAAAAATTAAAAAACAACTAAAATAACAACAAGAACTTACAGTCAATGATCCGTCCACGTGTCCACACATAAACTGTTTCCCATCATGATGCCAAGAAATACATTTAATTTGTGGTTGTCCAACAGCAAATTGTTCTGCTTCTCTCGTTTGCAAGTTCCACAACGAAACATGGCTTTTGTCGAATCCAATTAGTAATTTCTGAGGTTCTACAGGACAAATCGACAAATGTCTCACAGGTCCTGGATGAATTCTGCAACTCAGGTCGACTGCCTTGTTCCAATTAATAACATATGTCGATAACTCAAAATTCGCCAAACAAACAAAATATACGTTACCCTTGTCTGTCCCCAAATACAACCATTTACTTTGGAACGGTAGATAAATACACGTAATTTTTTCTTTGCTCATTTGCATTGAATGAACAATCTCTGGTGTTTTCTGTCTGTAATTCCACAAATGAATCGTATCATCCCTCTGTACAGTAATCAGCCCTCCTTCGTTAACCAAAAAAGCAGCATGAACAACGGCTTCTTCTGATTCATGTTTCAAGAAATAATCCACACCTGCTTGTCCTAACAATCTCACAACTCCATGTACTGCTCCAATTGCTATCAATTTCTGAACAGGATCAAAAGCCAAGCATTTCGGATCATCCGGAAAACCATGGCGGACAATCTAAAAACGCACTTTTTCCAAAAAAAAACCGATAAATTTTATTTTTTCCAGCCAATAATCTTTTCCTATTCCAATTTTTTTCTTAGCGGAAACAGCATTCCAGATTTCCTTTCTGATGAACAAAAAAGGGCCTCTTCAAATTCTCGCTGTCCCCACTTAAGATGCTCAGTGTTTTAAAATTTCTTTTTTTCCCCAAAAAACAAGAGATAAAGTCGCCCAAAAGGCCGTCACTCAGTCAAATGGCACTAATGCTTTTCAGATTCACGTGTCTCTTTTGTCGACCAAAAATGCCGTTGCCAAAGGCGGCGATTATTTGCCGTGTGGATTCTGGCTTGATTGGTCTTGAAAAGGATCTCCATGACATCATTGCTCTTTATAATCTTTAAAGAGCCAATAAAATTTTCAATGCGGAAAACCTTGTCAAATGTCAAATCTGAAGAATTATCAATTTGATGCAAAAAGTGAAAGCTGTCTCCAGGGATATTCAACTAAAGCTGCTTTTTATCCAAAAAACATGGGCATCAAATTAGCCAGACTAGTGTCGTTTTCCTTCCTCAAACATCCAACGTGTCAATTTTATGGGACTTTGCTTCAAATTTTCGCAAATGAATAAACAAGGCACAATTTCTGCCAGGTTGCGTGGAAACAATCGAAATAAACTAGAAAAATCCAATATGAAAACTCTTTTTGATGAGAAAACATGTTAGCCTACACGCGCTCATAAATACCAAATGCGGTCTGCTAAAGATGCTCTTTGGTCCAGTTCTTGTACAAAAAAGTCCGAATTTAATTTGAAAAATAAAACAAACCTTGTTCAAAGAACAATGATCGGGAGAAACTCGCTCTTCAATATCTAACTCTACTTTCATATGGAGATTGTTCCGGATGCCGTCGATGGCTGAGGCCAGCTTCTTCCTCGCGCGATCCATACCTAAAATCGGAAAATTTTAAAATTAGAAATTATAGAGAGGGAGAACAAATAAACGAAATTCTGACACCCACCGGTTTAGTGACTAGAATCAGTGTCCCAGATCACTCTGTTCCCATTGTTAGTTTTTCGGTAAAAATAAAATAGAACCAAGGCAGAGAGTTCAGCCGGAATCAATATTATATTTATAAATTAATCTGGAATGTACTGAAAAAAATGGAAGTAAAAAATTTAATAACAAAATACACGGTCTTTTCCGAGAAAATAAGACTCAAACAAGATCTAAATCGAATTTAAAAAAGGATCTGGATCTTCCAGACGGAAAACCCAAGTCCGTTCCTTCCGATGCCGTCTTCCAAAAGACAACACAAAGGCACAACGAAGCAGAGAAAGCCTACAAGAGGAAAATCGATGCAGCAAGGGGCGTGTACGGCACACGTCCAGAACTGACTTGTCCCGGCCTTTTTGCCAAAAAACGACAGCTTCCGGCAGAAAACAACAAACGACAACAAAAAATAATAGAAAAAAAAACCAGAATTTGGAGGAACCTTATCTCGCGGTGTTCCCACGGTTCCACAGAAAAATCCTAAAGCAAACTTGTAGAAAATCGATAAAATTAAGTTATAGAGGAAAAAACAAGTTATCAAATAAAGTTAGAAAAAATTAGACAAGATTTTTATATGAAAACCTTCAAATCCAAACAAACTCGAAAATGAAGGAGCGAGAGACTGTTCTCGCGTCTCGAGACCAGCGCGATACGTGGCCAGTCACACGGACGATCACTCTCCGGAAGTATCAAGGATCAAAGGACCTACCAAATAAGTCTTTCAAGTAAGAAAAGCGATTACAGAAAAAGACAGACAAATACCACGAGGAAGCACAATGGCTGGATCGCAATGAAGAAACAGACAAAGAAAAAGCAAATAAGCAAATTAGGAAATGGTATCTGCAGGAATTTTTGTTTTTTCAATCCGTCATGGTCCTTTACTCATTTTACAATTTCAGTCTACGTGATTTATAGTCAGACTCCAGAATGATTTTTGGATTCACTGTGACTGTAATTTATGTAGATATTTCAAACACATGATTCCAAACTTTGGGTATTGATAAAGTTTTCCAAAAATGATAAACATCTACGAATATTTGACAAGAATGCAAAGGAAGGGGGAAATCCTATGATGCTCATATTAATAATGTGTTTTATTTAATTTAAAGAGATTAAGAAATTAAACGGGGATTTTAATTTTAACCGGAGAAGGAAAATATTTAGGTCGATCTCCTAATCCCGATTTAGTGGAACACCTTTCTTTGAAGCGGTATATTAGTAGAGTAAATCCATCTTGATTAATTTCCGAAGGTGTTAAATTAAACAGGAACTTTTATTTCCACCGGAAAAGAAATATTTAGGTCGATCTACTGGCGCTGGCTTGGCGAACCGTCCTTTTTCCTCGGTTGCCAGGTCGAGCACCAGTCAGAACGCGTGTTCGAGAACTTCTTTTTTTAAACTTTTAACTCCATCATTAATCGGGATCGATTTACCACCGGAAAAACTCGAAATCCACTATTTCCGGTTTACTTGATATATGAAATTTATTTCTAAAGTTTTTTCAGAAACGGGATTTTATGGAAACGAAATTCTAGAACTAGAACTGATTGTTTCTTCTTAAAGTAAGTTTTACTTTTTTAAGGGCAAGCAAAGCGAGTCGTCTTGGATGAACTTCCTTGTCGACGGTCTTTGGATAAGATTACAAAAAATTATACACTTCCGAAATTCTGAATTTAGTACTTTGGAAAATTGGCACATAGACAAAAGTTTCATTATTTGATCTCGACTGAAAAGTTCCAGACGTTCGTGCTGAGATAATTACGAACATTTATTTCTGATTTTCACAATAACTATATGAGATTAAAGTTCTCGAAAACTTGAGACGAGGAAGTTTACTAGAAATTTTCATTTCGGTTCTTTATAATAGTACATTTTTTATTGAAAACTTTAATAATTAAAAAACGAGAAAACTGCGAATTTATGAAAGGAAAGAATTTCTAAGAAAAAAAACGATGAAAAATCCAAAAATTCCTATTTTCCCTTTTTTTCGGAATCAAATTTTGTTTTTGTTTTTGGAATAATCAATTCTAAAAGTAATGGGTCGTCAGCGATCGGAGCTTGCATAATTTAGTTTCCTCTTTTCCTTCCTTGGACAAAATAAGCATGAAAAACAATGCGATCAATGTTATCGATTTTCGTCAAAAAAGTAACCAGAATTCCCACTGATAAAAACTTCATAATTTTACTTTTTTTAATGATGTAAAAGTGTATTGAAAGAAAATGAATTTTTATCGATCTTCGTAAACAAAGTAATCATAGCTTCCATTGATAGAAATATTTATTTTATAAAAAATAAAATTGTGGAACACCCAAAAAATGAATTTGATTGATTTTCGTCAGCAAAGTCATCAAAAAGTTGTTATCCATCGAAGTTCTCATGATCTCTTCTTCGATGACAAAAATAATTTCGAAAAAATAAAATTCATCGATTTTTATTGATTTTGCGAACAGATTAGTAACGGAATCTTTATCGACCAAAATTTACATAATTCCATTTTTCTCCTTTTTCTTTTTTTGAAATACAAATATGCCGAAAAAATGAATTCATCGATTTTGTCGACAGATTAGTCATCGATCGGCGCTCCCACGTCTTCTGACTTCGTCGATTTTATTTTTTCTCAATATTTCCAAAAATTTATTCTTCGATTCTTGCTGAAAAGCTATTCCTCAACTTTTATTTTTTTACTTAACTGAGCACATGAAGACTTCCTGTCTTTCATAAGCTCCTTTTCGAAGTTCCTATGGCGTCGAAATCAAAGTCCATGAGTAAGTCTGAAAATTACCCCAATTTAGAACTTTAAAAAATACTTCAAAATAAAAATATGATAGAAAAAAACAAAATTGATGGATAGTTTCGATTGCGTTTTCCGGCTTCGAAGTCTCGCACTTGTCCTTGTTTATTTCATCGGGTGTCAGTTTTGGGACCAGCCCGATCCTGTTTCAAGCATTTTTTAAAAAATTTATTGCGAAAACCGCTACCGATTTATCCGCCCGAATTAGCGCGATGAAATCCCTGTATCAGAGACGTCGGTCCCTCGGGGCTACACTGCTGAGGTCCGACATGGATGAAGGTCTGTTTCCCTTTTTGTAAAAAACTGTGCTGAAAAATTAAAACTGATTATGCTGAAAAATCTAAATTTTAAATTTTAAGTTTTAAACTGTACTAAATAATTTTAAATTTGAAAAATATCCTTAGAAAATTAGAGAACAGTTTCCTTAATTAAATTTGTCTCGACACTAATTTCTAGAATTTTCCAAAATTTAGGTTTCTTGAATTCAGAAGTGGTCTCAAGAATTTTCAGCCAAATTCCGGGAAGTTCCAAATTTCTTGGATTCTGAAAAAATTCGGAAATCTCTATAGAATTTTAGTTTTTGGAAATAGGAAGTATAACGTATAACAATTACTGTAACTGATTTTTCCAGAAACTAAGGCAGCAGGAGCGAAGCTCAGAAAAAACTCCGGAGCCGCTCCAGCTCCAGCGAAAAGGAGGTCTTCCTTGGCCCAGATCCTCTTCGGGGCCAACAGTCCCCAAAATACCCTTCAGAATCAGAACTTCGGGACCTTGAAAAATACCTCTCAAGGATCCTTGACTTTAGATAGGAATTCTGGAACAGCGAGAAGAAGATCCCGACCGTCGATTACAGTACCTCTGGATTCGAGAGAAAAACACCGATTTCACTCAAGTAGCGGCAGCGAAGACGAAGCTTTCGTTGATGACGACGTTTTCAATCAAGAAGCCCTGTCTGAATCCATAGAAGCTTTCCTCGCTTCGAGAAAAACTACTGATAAATCGGTCAAAACAAGTTCTCAGGAAAAAACAAAGCTGGTAATGAAAAAAACTATGAAAGTCGTCGTTGCCGGAGGGAAAAAAACGGGAAAAACGGCTCTTCTCCAACAACTCGCTTGTTTCAATGACATTACTACACAACAATACAGTCCTACGATAGAAGATACTTATCAGATTCAAACCCAGATCGTGGATTCTCAAGATCCGAGACCAAAGGAGGTTGTTATTTTTTACGACACCGGGGGCATAAGCGATTACGGCAACCCGGAGCTGAAGAAACCCTACCTCCAAGTCGCGGACGCCTTCGTCCTGGTTTATTCCGTCGTCGATCATGAATCTTTCAACAGGATGGACGTCTTGAAAAAGACCCTGGAGAAACAATTTAACAAAGAAAAGAAAGAAATTCCGATAGTCGTCGTCGGGACAATGACGGATCTTCCCGGAAGAACTGTGGATTCTGAATTCGCCAATTCTTGGGCAAATAAGGAAAAAGGTAAAACTTGATTTTTTCAAATTAATTTAATTAAAACTTAAATTCAGTGAGGCTGTTCGAAGTCACCTCGAAAAACAGATCAGCTCTCGTCGAAATCGTACATTACCTCGTCGGTCGACATTTCCATCCTATAAGTGAGTTTTTAAATAACTACTACATAGCTTTATTCAATATTATTAATTAAAATTGAAAATCCATAAATCCATGAATTTCAGAAGAATCCAAGTTCTCTCTTTCGAAGAAATTGAGACCGGAAAAATCATCAGCTTCTTCTCAACAGATTCTCACGGACAATTACTCAACATAATCTTATAGTAACAATTTCACTTGAAGAATGACGGTTCCTAGCCAAACTATTCACTTTTTGAAAGACAGAGATTATCATGGATCAAATCACTTTCGGAAGCTATCTGAGGAGTTTCAAAAAGCGAAAATTCGTGTTAAGACAGTCTCAAAAACTCTTTAAAATAACAGTATGATTTTGGAATCAGGATTTGAAATCAAGAGTTCTTGGTTTCTAAAGTGTTTTGAAAATTCTTGTCGAGACAAATCCGTAGAAAATTTATTTTTGAATTTTCATGGTTTTTAATGTTGGTGATTTCGAATGAGGAGATTCCGGAAACTTCGTTTAAGAAAAATTCCTGAGAAGTTCATTTTTATCTCTAGTGATCTTGATGATTTCGAACCAGATCGCACGGCTGGCGTTGTGTTCTCGAGCACCTGTCGCTTCCCGAGTTCGTCTCGATTTTGAAGATTCCTCTCTAGCCTCCGATTCTGATTTATTTTTTCCATTTTACATCTTTGTCTTTTCCCACGTGCCTTTGTTCATGGATAATAAAATCGATCACAAATAATCTTTTTTAAAACAAATTAAGGACGTTATAACGTGTTTTATCTTTATATAAAAACTTGTTTAAATTAGCTTTTTTAGATGAAAAAAACTTTGGTTAATCTGGCCGAGGCCACTGTGAAGAACCAGAATCTTCCCTTCACAATCCCGAATGCTGTGAAAAGGGAGCCCACAGATTTGTTGAAAGCCCTGAATTCGACCGTCGGAATAGATAAAACAGCTCCCCACTTTTCCTTCATCGATGACCCTACGACGATCCCCACGACAGCCAACCAGAAAAGAACTTATTTCTTGGCGAAGGAGTTGGGAAAGAGGGCAGCTCGTCAGTTGGCTGCGGAATGGCCTACTTTGTTCATGTTCGACAGAGATTATCCAAGACTCCCTGCCTTCAGACCGGAGAAGCCCTTAGATCCATTGGAAGCCGAGCCTACAGAATCGAATCTCAAGAAACTTGTGGATAATAAAGATGTCGAAGCTGCAGTGAGGTTGTTCGAGAGAATCCAGAGCGACGGAAAGGAAGTTTCCAAAGAACTTCGGCTCGATCTTTTTCATCTAGTCGCTTATTACAATGGAAAGGACGTTCCCTTGACAGAGATCGAAGAATGGCCCGGAGTCAGGAACTTTTTCGAGGACGGTATCGAGCGGAAGTGGACGGAGGCCGGGATGGCGGACTTGCTTTTCGAGTCTCTGGATAAAAACGAAGACACTTATTCTACCATGATTTCCGGCCTTTGTAAGTTCGCAACGGAGACTTCTGTGATCCGAGGAAGGGCTCTTTTGAAGGAGATGATTAAGTCGAATCTGAAGCCCAGAGAGGAAGCTTTCAATTTCTTGATCTCTGTTTCGAATCCAGATGATGTTATTGGGATTTTGAAAGAAATGAACAAGGCCAAAGTTGCTCCTTCAGTGAGGACTTTCAATTCTTGCTTGAAAGTTGTTTCGCGAGTGAACGGATTCCAGAAGCAATATAAACAAATCCGTCAAATTATGGGAGAGATGAAGCAACTGAATATTGAGCCAACTTTGACGACATATTCCCATGTTCTGGAAGTCTTGTTTCCGGCGAGAAATAGGTCTGAACAAATTACTGCCGAAGAATTGGTGAGTTTTTGATTGTCTCGACATTAATGTGAACTCTAATATGTATATCAATAATTATTATTTTCATTTAGCAAGTCGCCGTCAACACCTTGAATGAGATTCTAATTAGACTAGAAATGGGACCCCACTTGGAACCTGTGGATTGGTCCGATCAATATTTCTTCCTCAATGCCTTGAGAGTAGCCATAGAAGCCCGAAATCCGGATCTCGTTGACAGATTGGAGAAGATTTACTCTGGTAGGAAAAATACCGTTGCGATGACAGCCTTAACGACAGAGTCGGTTTTTTATTCGAGGTACCTGGTTTTCAAAGCAAGTTATCTGGACATTGACGAATTGGAAAAATTATACAAGGAGCTAGTTCCTAGAGTTGTCGGAACAACGAAGCAGTTGACGTTGTTGTTGACGGAAAGGTTGACGAAAGATTTGAGATGGTCGTTCACGAAAAGGGTCATAGGAGATTCTGTGGCTTCTCGTCACTTGGTAAATGCGAGGATGGCATCGAGTTTGAGGACTCTGTTGTTGGCTCAAGATCCATTGAGGATGAGTTTGGATGAGAAAGAAGATTTCCAAAGCGAAGTTACTAGAATTGTGGATGCCTGTGTTGAATTTGCGAATTTTACTGAACCATATTCGAAAAAACTCCAAATCAAACTTCATCCTCAAGCCGTAAGTTTTCTGGTAATGAAATCTGAGATTATTTAATTTTTTAGGTTGGAGAATGTGCTTTGTTGTTGATCAAAGCAGATCGCTACGATCGGGCATGGGAATTGGTGAAACTTTTGCTCAACGACGATGTTAAAACAGGAGAAAAAGCGACAGTCGAAAACGCAGGATACATAAGTCACTCAATTTTGATGCAACTTTTCGAAAATGCACTGGAAAGGCATGACTGGTATAATGCAGCGATATGTGTCCAATTGGCGTCGATATATCAGCCGAAAGGAAATTTGGAAGAATTGATTTCGAAGATTGAAGCTAGATGTACTTTGACGGCACTTCAGAAAAGGATGCTCAGGAACTTCGTAAAATTGAGGCAGTAATAACGTGATTGATTTTTTTGAAAACCGGATTTGGCCGGGATTTGTTTTCTCTTTCAATGGAGTCTAGGATAGGATAGTTGTTGGAAATGAAAAAAATTATTTGGTTGATTTTAATAGACTTTTGTCAATGTTATTTGGATTTTTATTACTGTGGAATTGGGCCGCTGTCGAAGTCTATATCTTACTTGACGACTTCGACCTGTGGAATTGAGCCGAGTAAGGATTGATTCGTAGTGGTAATAGTAGGGATAATAGCGATATTAATATTGATGTTGATATTAATATGGAGAGGAGGATTTTAGTTAATTATTGCTGTTATCAACACGATGGCTGTTATGAAGTTTCGATGAATTCTCCAACGATCTTGGCTACCTGTGATCAACAGTTCGCAGCTTGTACCTTTGAAGCTTATGCGAAGATAGGACAAATGTCTTGTGCATATTTGGCATATTATAGTCATGGGAAATTGGTTGCTGATCTTGGTGGATTTTTGAGGAATCTTGTTGGATATGGTACTGTAGGGAAGAAAAAATAAGAGGATTATTTTTAGAGCGAAATTTTCAATAAAACTTTTTGATTTCATCGAGGAATAGAGGACATTGACACTATTTTTCTGAGGAAAAGTAGGGAAATTAGGTTTCATTCTTGGAAATAATATTGTTATAAGAACCAAAAACCTGAGA
>VOSG01000152.1:26962-69188 GCA_009761265.1 Halicephalobus sp. NKZ332
ATGGAAAAAATATGTTCCATATTCTCTTTAAGAATTGTTTTTTTTAACTTTTACTTTTTTACTTCGAAATTTGATGATCAAGCAAAGGGATCGAAAATGATCCATTACAGTAACATTAAAACAAAATAGTGAAACATTTTTTATGAATCACTTTTTTCATCTTCTTTAGCGAATTAGTTTTTTATTTTCCGGTGAATCAGTTCCGCTTTCGTCCTTGACAAATTTGGAACTTAATATTACAAGATCGAAGATAAACTTTATCAAATGGTCTTGACACCGATTTTCAGGATTCCTATGCAGAAAATTCAGATTTCATGTTTCCACTGTAAGACCCACTTGTGTTTGAATTATATTATCACATAGATTGAAAATACATCTTTTACGAAGTTATCTTGAAGTGGATCCTTAAAATCTTTCAGAATACTTGTATAAGAAATACGATTTTGCTCTTTTATTATTACAATAATTTCTTCATAAATTGCACTATATAACTTGAAATAATTTTTTGTAAAATTTATTCCGAGTAACATTTTCAGATCATTTCATATTTTAAAGACTTCAGTTAAAAAAAATAAGGGATTTTTGAAAATTCATTTTTGAACAATCGAGTTTCAATCTTTAAAAGTTACTTTATTTTTTTTCGAAATGTTTTTCGCTCACTTTTCAACTATAAATAATCCTCTTCGACCGGGTCCGGACCTGGACGGAAGAGTCAAGTGGAGTCTCGAGGACCTCCGGGGCCCTCAGGGGATCTCCAGGATTTCAAGTTCAAAAGCAAAAAGAGCAGAAAAAATATCTCAGATTTCCGCCCGGATAAATTCCTGGGCGGAGTCCGAGGTGATCAGTTTTTTGATTTTTTTTTATTTTCTAGAATTTTTTCTTCCAAAATCGTTGCCAGAATGAAGTCCCGGGTGTTTTTAATTTTCTTAATCATTGTACAAATCTGGAGGATTCAGTGTCATCATTGTGGAATCGGGCCAATCACAACGTTGCTCAGTTCCGTTTCCACTTTCGCATGTGAAGGGAATCAATGTAAGTTATTTCAATTCCAAAAATTTTCTATTTTTTAATTTTAAAATTTTTCTTTCTCTTTTTTGATCTTTGCAACTTTTTGATATCCTTCAAAAGAACTTTTATTTTTTTAAATCAGTTGCAACTTTTATCATGCGCTCGGGATTCTGTAAAAACAATGTTTTTAAATATTCAATTGCACAGTATTGAAATTCTATCATTTTAAAAATAAAAGTGAAGATTTTTACAAGATTTGTACACTTCTAGAATTTGTGAATAGAGAAATATAAATTTTACTTCCTTTGTTAAGAGGGTAGTTTTTCGGTCTTATTCTCATAAAGACAAGAATCGAAGTTCTTTCGAGAAGAATATCCAATTTTTTACAAACTTCCAGAACTCTTGAATGGAGAAATACAAATTCCACTTTTTCGTCGTGAGAGTAATTTTTCGAGTCTTATCATTGTAAAGATAAAGCAGAAATTGTTGCGAAATTGTTTCAGCAAGAATTTCTAGAGGATCTCAAGGACTCGGATCTCTCGTAAAGTGGGAAAAAGGAAAACTAGTCTTCTTGCTCTGGTTTCTTTTGTCCACCCAAGTTTTTGGACAGTTATTCTGTTCGAAAATCAATTTTTTTTGTTAAAAGTCGAATTTCATTTCGTTCCAAAGTCCAATGAAAATCACCAGAACATCTCACTTGAATTGTCCAGCAAGTTTCTCTTTTACAATGACTCATTTTTCATGTCTGCGAAAATAGCCTCAGGAAATGATTCATCCACCAACTGACCAATCTGAGTCTACCAAATTTTCTTAATCGAAAAAAAGGACATTGATAAATTAAAATGTGTACGAATTTTCTTCAAAATCTTTTTTTAGCCAAAATAAATTACTTGGAAATTGATTTTTTTTTCTGGAAATAAAAAATCAGCAGATTCTAAAAATTATAGAAAAAAACTTATCAAAGATAAACTGCACTTTGTCTACGAAATTCAGATAAGATCTATGAAGCAAAAAATCTAAATTTAAATAAAATATATGTCGATTAAAACATCTATCAAATCGATTAAAATTTAGTATCCGAAAATTGCTGTTATCCTCATGACACTTGTTACGATAGAGCTGAACGTCTTCCTTACATGCTCGACAAAAATGAGGCAAAAACAATCTGTGACGACGAATTCAAAAGTTGCATCTGGAGACTCAACAGCCCACAATTCTGCAGAGTCTTCATCTACGTCACGCACGGGAAACTGGCAGAATACAGGACAAGATTCTGTGCCTTCCTCGGAAACGCATTTTGTTAAAATGTCAAATTTAAAAATTTTCTTTCATTTCTTTAATTTCAAAAGTTCAAACATTTTTTTCAATTTTTTAAAATTTCGTAATTCCTAATAAAGAACATAATAACCCGTAGAAAATTCTAATTAAATCCAAACTCTGAAAGAAGGGTGTCTCGGAAGCGATTCTATGCATCTCCCAAGGAATTCCTTCAGAAGGTCGCAGAAAGCTTTGCAGGACCTCAAGGCCAACATGGCACACAAGGTCTGGTTGATTTCCTCCTTCGTCGAGTATCTCAAAAGTACCAGGAAAAACAGGTCCGAAAATCTTCCATGAGTGGCAGAAGCAGTCACCAGAGTAGGGGCGAATTGGTAGAGAGTGGCTCCTGTCAGGAAATGTTGAGCGATGCCATTTTGCGAGAGGAGTTGATCCGAAAGATCCAGAGCCAGGTACTTGTCTGACAACTAAAATCAAATTTTTATTAAAAATAAACCCAAATCTATTTTGGCGAACTATGAACAAACTAAAATCTTTCTTTTTTATTAAATTAAATACACTTTTGAAGTTTATTTTCAAGTTAAAGAAACTCACGTAAACCAAGGCCACACAAGTGGAAGTGGACTCTATCGCTACACATCTCGAGTCCCGACATCCAGAAAGAAGATGCAGGAATTTTACGAAATGTTCGTCTTTTATCTCTATCGTTTCTTCATCAACAACAAATTCTTTCTTCCCTTTCGTTGATTCCAAGAAAGGATTTTCGAACATTCCTCTATAATATTCGCTGGACTTGCAAAGACTTTCGACATCTACAGTGCTTAGAACTTTTCCATCTCTGTTTTTGAAAATTATTTTCTTATCTTCCGGAGGTTCCTTCATCTGGCATGGTCTCGAAATCATCGCTTGGAAAGCTTCCTGAAATTCTCCCTGGGATTCCAGAATGTCGTGCATCATCTTGTGTGAGACCAAGGAAGCTGCAGAGAAAAACACCGCTTCCAATTTCTCTGAATTTTTGTTGATTATATTAATTCTAATATGGTCTATTTCGTCCTGATTTTTCTCGTCCAATTTTCCTGAATTGTTTATCGTATTGATATTAATATGACTGATTTCCTCCAGTTCTGGGTCCTTGTTACTTCTATCAACATCAACATCATCAACTTCCTGGTTTCTTTCTTCCAGAGCTTCGAAAACAGAAATTTCTGCTTCTTCCAAAATTTTTTCAACTACAGAAAAAAGAACCTTCAAAGCATCAAATTGTTGGTAGAGCCTATTACGGTAACCGATCTCCCGTATTAATGTGACTCCTGTCGAAATAGCGAAAAACTTGACTTCTTCATCTTGACTCTTGAGTAAATTTTCCAAAAAACTCCATCCAGAAACAGAATTCGCTTGAAGACTCAATTCCTGGACAACTTCCCTGCCAAATTGGCGTTTATCTTCACATCTGGGACATCTTTGGGCGTACCTCGTCAGCAAACAAGGTCTCCGGATGAGGTTCTTTATGACCACCAAATGGAGCTTCATGTTCAACAAGTGCGGCAAACACTCGTGGGATCTCACCAATCTCTTTATGGATCTTCCGGCCCTTTCGACGATGGAATTCGGGAGACTAGAAACAACCAGGACCAAGGTTTCAATAACTCCTTTTTTCAGCAACCAAACATGATTCTCGGAATGGTGAGTGAACCAGTCGACGACTTCCAACAAATATGGTCCCATCTTTTCTTTCTTCTCCGACAGAGATGAATCCTTTTTTTCCATATCTTCTTCATCAACTTCATCCGATAAATAATCCGGCTCTTCTGGAGGTTTCACAACTTGGTCAGATTCCGCTCCAGATTCGTCACTAAAGTTGCTTCTGGAAGGTGATGGAGACGAACTCGGAGAAGCCGTCACCATCGAGGCCGACGGAGACCATGCTGACCTGAATCTCGGTGAGTTTGCAGCAGTCGGATTAAACGCCAAATCCAATTCCACGTAATCCTTGTGGAAGTTCGTTGAATCCTAAAAATTAAATTTTTCAAAGATTTAAACATAAAAAAACAAACCAAATACTTTTGTTTTTGTTCCTCCAATTCACTAAGATGGATGAGAAAATTTGGAGAATCAGGTCTTAATCCAATTCTGAATTGCGGCAAATCACATTTTTCGTTCTTTGGATCTTCTCCATATTGTCTCAAGAAAAAAAGTATCTTATCGAGAAATTTCTCGTTCCGACAAATCGCTGCCAAACCTTCTGCATCATGCCTAAAATACCGCAGATTTTTGACGACGAGGAAACTTTGCGAATCAAATTCCGCACTGCATTCATCCATCATGAGGTTTAGACCCCCAGTGGTTCTCAAGGCCTTCCTTCCCCAAGCCTCCCGAGCAGCTACACAGAGTAGTTTTAATTTCACATCATCTTTGGACCCTGTAAATTCCTTCACTGCTCTCTCCAGAACCGAAACTTGCAGAACATCCCGGAATTCGAAAGCCGTCATCATGATCCTCAAAATCAATTTCTGCCATCGATGAATTATTTTCGATTTTTCGTCGATAAAAAGCAATTCCAACAATAGAGATACTGCCGGGGAAGTCGCCAATTGCCGTCCGAAGGACCTGATGTCCAATTTCGCCATGGTTTCGAACAGTTGAAAGATTTTTAGTTCTTTTTCTTTCAATTCTTCCAGCTTCCAGAATGCCAAATTCGCTCCCAAACAGTATCCTCCGTTCGAGAAAAGGAAAACCTGCAATTTTAATATTCATGATCTTTCAAGATTCTTGTCAAAGCAACTTTCTTCAAAGTTCATTTCCTATTTTAATAACAACTTGTATTTACTCATCTTCCACCAAACAACCCGAATTCCACAGTATTCACATCTTGCCAAAGTATAACTCTGATTTTTTAAATTATAATTCCCCAAAACCAAATAGAAATCAAAATTCTAAAAATCCTTCCCTAAATAATTTCGCAACAGTGTTTATCCGTGATTTTTATAACGATATGATAATACTTGTGTGACCTGTTTATCGTTTCTGTGCAAATAAGGTCCATCTGTCCCTCTCTCGTGTCCAAAAACGCCTGTCACCCATTTTCATTTCTATTTCCAAGGTTTCTTTTACTCCATATAATTCATTTCCTCATTCTCAAACCATCCCTAATCTAAAACCCTCTGTCCTCCCTCCTGAGTCCCCCTTCTCATGTACCCGCTATTCTTCCTTTTCAAGTCTTCTGTTCTTTTTTCTCCCCTCCCTTTCCAAGGACACTCGACCCCGCCCAGCCGGCTATCACGCGGAACCGGGCTGGCCCGATGCTTCTCAACTTCTTGTTTTCCTTCTTTTTTCCATTTTTTCACCCTATTTTCAATTCTATTTTCATTCCCTCGCGTTCTCTCGTCCAGTCGCAGAACGCGCAGTTAGCAACTTTCACGTGTTGTTTATTGTTTCCTATTTGTTCCTAGCGTTAAAATTCAATAGCTTTCAACATTCTATGGTCAAAATCCAACAATTCGTAATTTTCTACTATCAAAATCAAAAACTTTCCACTGCAAAAACTCGAAATTTTAAAGGTTACCAATCCTTGCAATGTTTACTTGTTTTTTTCTGACTTCCTAGCACACAAAAACGGTGAAATTTCAAGTCTCTTGCTCTCACGAAAATTATTTATTGTTTTTCGACATTTCCACAGAAAAACTGAAATCTCCCGATTTTCAAAACGATTTTGCGCCATTTTTCAATTCCTCAGTATGAAGAAATCAGAGATTTCGTAATTTGTTTAACCCAAAAGCAATCTTTTCCTTGTTCTCTCATTATTAGGAGATTTAAGATTTCGGGTCTGAGTCTTAATGCGATTGTTGTTTTTCTACTTGCTAATAAAAATTCGAAAACTCGTAGTCCCCCGTTGTCGCCGCAATCACTTACTTTTTCTGCTCCGAACGGTAAAAGTATAGAAATTCAAAAAGTTTTCAACTCTCGGCGCGATCGTTTTGATCTTTGTTTTCTTGCATCAGTCCTGTTTTGCTGATTGTTGATTTTAGCGCTGTCAATCACATTCTCTTATCTTTTGTCCGTTGTTTTTCTGCGTGTTGTCCATTTCTCATTATTGTGTAATTAATTTTCTTTTAGTGATAAAAAAGATGACAACTGAAGAATCCGAAGTCAAGATCAACCGTCCCCCGGCCGAGAAGATCTCTGGAGGTGTGAGGATTACCCGGAAAGAGAAACGTCATTCTGACTCCGAAAAGGCTGCCAAGTCCGACGAGGAATTCCAAGAAGAATCCACTGCCGTTGCCCAAACCGCGCTGGTCAAGGAGCGGGAGAAAGCTTACCCAGAAGCCGCCGTCCGTGCCTTCCACGAAAAACCGCAACCGACTCACGAGGTTTCTTCCAACAATCATGCCAAGCACCAAAAACACGGAGAAATCTTCCAACCCAGACGTCATTAGGCTCACACGGATCTTGACGACTACGGCTCTTGTATATACGTTCCGATTTTAATGAGGTTGTTCAGTTTTGGTAATTTTAGTGTAATTTCCTTGCCTCCCTAGTGGAGTTCTTGATCGAGAACATTTCGCTTTGGATAAATGACCTCCGTTTTTGAAATTTGAAAATAAACGAACCTTAAGAAATCGAGCATGTTTCGAGAGATAGGAGATTGTGCTGACTGCGGCATCTCGAATAGAGGAGTTCTCGGAGTAAAGACAGAGGGCGATCCTGTCGACGAGAGCGGCGTAGAAGGAAATCGCCAGAACTCCAGATTTTCTTGTTCCGAGTCCGGAAACGAAGTCGAATAGAAGAATCTTAGTTCTGATCGGAATTCGTTCCCCGGATTCCAGGATCCTCGCTGAAGAAAGGTTCAAGAGTAGAAAAATACCAATAGTGGTGATAATAGAAATAATAAAGTTAACTTACTGATTATTTGAGGAATCGGCGAGACCTTTCCTTCGATGAACAGTAGTGTCGGGGTGGATCTCTCGGAAACATTGGAACTGACACATCCTATGGTCAATATGGAGATCAACTCGTTCAAGGTTTTGAACCTCTCTTCGGTGCACTTCGATGGCTCGACGAGCATCTCGTTGGCCAGTTTCTGGAAGAAGACTGCCAAGTCCCAGAAAAGATCAAGTTCGTCTTCGAAGAATTTTTTCAAGTTGTTTTTCTTCCCAGCAAGTCTCTAAAATTAATTTTCATAAATTAAACGGAAGTTAAACTTACATTTTTTATGGATTTGAGTTCGTCGAGGATTTGCTCCGATTCGCTCTCACAAAACTTTCGGTAAAAAGCTATGTGAGCTTCTTCTTCTTCCTTCATCGTCAATTTTCGTCGTTTTGCTTCCATCTGGAAAGAAATATTAGGGAATAAGTCGATATAATGAAAGTTTGGAAACTCACTTCAAATTAAAATCAAATTTTCATATATGAAAGACCAGTTGAGGAGAATAATAAGTCATATCTGAACAAACTAAATGAAAAAGAAAGACGACGGATTCTGAAATGAAGAAATTATTAGAGAATGAAATCGATTTTTAAAAAGTTAATATAAACAGCACGGAAAACAGAAATTGAACGTTTTAGAAGTTTTTGATTCATTTAAAGCTACAAACAAATCAAAATTTACCGATCCAAAACAAAATTTCATCTGGAAAATCAATATTAACAGCGATGTCAAATTTTCTTTGAGTAACCTTTTCTCAGCTAAAAAAGTAATTTCAAAATCAAAAATCGAAGAATTGGAACTATTCGAAATCCATAATATTGATTTCGTCTCGTGATTTCTGCAAAATTCCAACTTGAATAAGAATAATGCACAAATTCAAAAGTTTAATGAACGTTTTAAAAAACCACAGGAACTGATTTTAGAAACCCCCAAAATACTGCGAGAATCACGTTGTAAAACATCAGCAACAGGTCGTCGAGTGGACTTGGAGAATTTTGATATATCAATTTTTGTTTTTATCGACTTCAATTTACTTTTTTGAATTTTTCAATTTTTTCTGGAAAATTTCTTTCGGTTTGCGGTCCCTAGACTTTTTCGCCATTTCGACACAGGCCGTTTGCCCGAATAGTCGTCCATTGCATTGGCTGGGCGATGAACAAGCAGGAAAGAGTGGTATTCCCGGCGCGAATTTCTGTCTCTGCATCTGGCGCGCACTGGTCTACGAAACGAGAAAAACAGTCGTGCCCGCGCAGGTTTGAGAGAGAGAGCGCTTGACCGTCGTGGCTTTGCTTGTTGCTGACCTACCATTCCTTTTTTTGTCTGTAAAATTATTGATCTCTTCTCTTTTGGCGCGTTTTTGCCGTCGTTATATGGAGAGGCTTACAGAGATATTTTTTGTGAGAAATTTTATATGGGAATTTCAGGGTCAGGCCAGATACGATGGGTAAACACGAGAGCCGGACCCCGAAGACTTCACGGAAACTCAAAAGAGATGAAACTTTCGATCAAGTGAGGATTCGTTTTCGTTGTTTGATGTACGTCTTTTTTGTTTCAGCAATTGCTTTGTGAAGAACTGCTCGAACAGCTCAAGAACGCCAAAGACGCCTCGGGCAAGTCCCTCTCTGAGTTGTTCATGAGAGTTCCGTCGAGGAGAACGGACCCAGAGTACTACAACGTCGTCAAAGACCCTATTGACTTGACGAGGATCAACCAAAGATTGCGAGGAGACGAGTATACCAATTTCGACGACTTTTGCAAGGATGTCGATTTGGTGCTCTCCAATGCCCAGCTTTACTACAAACCAGATTCCGAGGAATACAAGAACGCTCTCGACCTGCAGAAGTTCTATCTGGATTCCAAGAATCGGTTGCTGAACCAGACACCCGCTGGATCGAACGAACCGACGCCGAGTCCAGTGCCCCCAGAAAAGTCCCTGCCCCCGGTGGCCTCGAACCCCGACGAGCAGAGACTGGAAGCCATCTTGGCTTCGTTGCTGACATTTACAGACAAAACCGGGAGGTTAATCGCGCCTCCTTTCCGGGTTCTGGCTTCCCGAGAGGAGCTTCCGGAGTATTACGAAGCGATTGCGAAACCTATCGACTTGAAGGATATTGCAGGGAAAATCAGAAATGAAGAATACCCTACCTGGAATCTTTTTGACGAAGACATCCAGCTGTTGGTGAATAACTGTAAGACTTTCAACGAGCCGGGTTCCCAGATCTTCAAAGACGCAGAACGACTCTTTGCCCACTATGAACAGAAAAGAGCTGAATTTAGTGCTGCTGTCTTTAATGCCTCCAAGTATAAACAAGGTGAAAGCAGAAAGCAAATTGATCTTCTTTTGGACCAACACAAGGCAGAGGACCTCGGGTTGATCGAGGACGCAGATGAGGAACCTGACACGGAGAAGGATCCCAGTTCTTCCTGGGTGCTCTACTGGGCTGTCAGAAACCTGGAAGATGGAGTTCTCTCCGAACCCTTCCTGGAGTTGGTGAACAAAGATTTTTATCCCGATTACTACGAGGAGATAAAGAGTCCGATGTCCCTCTACGTAATCAACAACAGGTTGAAGACGAATTATTACAAGAAATTCCAAGACCTGGTGGACGACTTGTTGTTGATTTGCTTCAACTCCAGATGCTACAACTTGGAGTCGAGCGACTACTACAATTCCGCCGTCAAGCTAGAGAACTTCATTTCGAAGAAAGCTAAAGAACTGGATCCAAGCATTGTGATCAAGATCTTCGAAGTGCCGACAGATGATGGAGATGAGAATGTCCAGCAACTGTTGAAACAAAAAGAAAAAATGCCTAAAAAAAGACAAAGAGTCTCCATCGGAGAAAGCGACGACACGGCTTCTGAGGCCAGTGTGAGCCGACCGCCGGTGAAGAGAAGAAAGGCAGAGTTTAAGGAATTTGGTTCTGGTGTCGTTTCCCCGACCAGAAAACATCCGCAAGGAAGGAAATCCATAGAAGAACACAGGATTATTTATAGAAACAAGTTGCTCAAGATTTGGAAGACCGTCGTTGAGCACATCGAGAGGGGGATTCAAATCGCGTCCCCGTTAATGTATTTGCCGGATCCTAATATCTTCCCTGACTATTACAAGAAAATCCAGAACCCGATGGATTTGAACACGATCAGATCGAAAATCGAACAGGAGCTCGTGAGTTTTAGATGTTTATCTTGATTTTAAATTCTTTTCCCATTGCTTTGTTCTCATTTCCCCCGAATTGCATCATATCTTGTGTTCATTAACTCTCATCGAATGGTTTTCAGTATCTGTCGTCGGAAGAGTTCAAGAACGACTATTTGGTTATTTTCAACAATGTCAGAAGCCTCTATCCCTTCAGCGATCCCCTTGTTTTGGATTGTGGAATCCTCCAATCTATTTTGGAGAGAATGTTGGACCAAATCACCCACGGAGAAATCATGAGAATCCCAGTCAGAAAAGACAGATCCTACCGACCTCGACATCAGCAGGTCTCGATGAGTCCCTCGAGAACTATGCCTTCGATGTCGACCCCGATCCCTGATTCTAAACCGAGAATTCGGACTATGGCTCAGAGAAAGACAACGACGGACGATTACAGCAAGATGAAAGCGGTATATGAAGCGATTATCAATTTCGAAAACACGGATGGACGAGTCCTCTCGAGTGCTTTCGTGAAGTTACCGACGAAAGAGGAATACCCCGATTATTACGAGAAGATCAAAAAGCCAATGGACTTGAACAAGTTGTCTTCGAGAATAAATTCTGGATATTACGAAGACTTGAAGTCGATGTTGTTCGAGCTGAAACTCATCTTCGACAATGCTTGCGCTTTCAATGATCCGAACTCAAGAATTTACAAGGATGCACTGATCTTGCAAAAAGAAGTCCTGGCTTTGAGAAATCAGTACGTGCAAGACGAGTTCTATGTCCAGGCGGAAGTCAAGCTCCTTTTGATCAATCTTCTCGTTAGTGTCACGACGTACACTAATAGTGACGGAAAGTGCTTGAGTGAGGTTTTGGAAGACCTTCCGAGGTATTTGAAAAAAGCGAATATCCAAGAAGATGAGTATCCGTTCTCCCTTGACGAAATCAAATATAATCTGGACAAAGGAAGATACAGGAGACTGGATAGATTCCAAGATGACCTCTTTTACTTGTTTACGAAGGTGAGAGAATGTGCTCCGTTGGACAGCGAAATGTTCCAAGACACGGTGGAACTGCAGAAGCATTTCATAGAGAAGAGGGATGAGCTTTGCAAAGGTGTTCTGATTACGCCAGCGAAATTCTACAACAATGGAGTGCTTGAACAGGAGGTTGAGAAGGTGATGAAGACGAGAAAGTCGAAGGAAAAACAAGATAAAAACGAACAAGAGGAGGATATGGAAGTTGATCTGTTGAATAATAGCGGAGAGGGAACCGAGGAAATTTTGGAGCAGATAGAGTTTGAGGGAACCACCTACTTCCCCGAAGACTATGTTTATGTGGCGTCTGCGGAAGATGACGCTCCTCCGGATGCTCCGAAACACATTATGAGAATTGAGAAAATAATGAAGGATTCGGAAGGATTGAAGGTTATAAGAGGATTCTGGTGTTACAAGCCGAGAGAAACGTATCATCTGGCAACTAGACTGTTCTTCCCGAACGAAGTTTTCTTGACTGTGTTCAAAAACACGGTCACCGTCGACAGACTGAGAGGAAAGTGCTGTGTGATGTTCGTGGATGACTATTTGAAATCTAAGCCGACAGAATTCGAAGATGAGCACGTCTATGTTTGTGAATCGAGATATTTGGGGAAGAAACAGCACTTCAAGAAGTTGGCAGCATGGCCGTATCCAGATGAGCAGGAGAAGTTGAAGGTGGTGGAGAGAAGCGAACCACTGAAGGTGACGAAAGTGAAATCGGAATTGGCCGGAGCCGGAGGGGAATCCGAAGCAGGAAGTAGAGCCAGCAGTGAGAAACCGAAGAATGAAGAGAACTCAGACTCCATTTCTGACATGATAAGTGAAAGAGTCAAGAACCTCCCGAGAATATTGGACATTCACAGAGAGGAAGTCAAAGATACCAAAATGCAAGGAGAGGAAGGAAATGTTTATTACGAACAGATGCTCCACAACGGGATTTGGTATAGGAAAGGAGACGGAGTGTTGGCTTTTAAGGAGTCTGCGGGACATTGCGACATATATAGAATTGATAAGATGTGGAGAACCGCGGAAGGAGAGGCATTTATTTCTGGACCGTTCTTCGCGAGACCGACGGAAGTCAAACATGACTCCTCGACAGCGACTTTTTATAAGAAAGAGGTTGTTGGAGTCGAGCAACCGGATTTGATTGTCAACATGAATAAAGTCCAAGCGAGATGTGCGATTCTGACAACGAAAGCGTACGAAACTTGCAGACCAACGGAGTTTCCGGAATGTGATGTCTTTGTCGTCGAAAGAAGAGTCTCGGGAGAAACTTTACCGGATAAGAGTTCGTGTTCGTTGATGTTGAAAGGGTACGAAAGTAATAAGGAGTATAATCCGTCTCCTAATTCTGCCCCTATGGATTTGGAATTTGCGAAAACATTGAAGAGATTAAGGGTAGGTTTCTCTTTGCTTTTATTTAGTATTATGACTTTGTGAGAGGAAACGTCGGGACAATGTTTAGGGTTGTTTCGGGAAGTTGGACATTTCGTTGATAATTGAGGTTAAAGTAGAAGCTTTTATAATAAGTATGAATGCACCTTTTGAAAGACCCATTCATTGTCTTTAGCGACTACTGGTGGAGGGGATACCCGACGAGAGTATGTAGAGGAGGAAAGAGCGAGACAACAGCGGCCTCGGAAAACGGGCCGACGGACAAACCAAGCGAGACGACAAATGCGCAAAGACGTATGATTGTCTGGTGTCTCTGCAATATTAGAAGGTTTTCCTTGGTTGCACATAAACCTTCTCTTGAGCAGCGCCGATGTCGACAGCACAGCATCAGATCGAAATGGTCTATTGCAACAGCCTAAACTTATATATTTTTTGGGGTTTTTTCTTTAACTGCCAACGCAGCGAATGGCGAAAAAGAAGAGAGTGCTTGGGTGTTTCCTTTTTGTAAGTTGGTGTATTTTCATGCGCCCGTAATTCTGTTTTTTGTTCGACTGGGCAGCGAGAAACAAGGGTGACGCTCGTGGCCCGTGAATCCTAGGCGCGAACGGTTCGCTGTTAGTGAAAGTGGTAAGAAGCCGCCACTGGGGAGGGAGAGAGGGGAACCTGATGATGCTTGCGCGGGCTTGCAGGAAAATTCCTTCTATGTCTCGGAAAGAAGTTTTTGGAAGTATATTTATGCATTGTCCCTAAAAAGTGATGGGGTTTTTGAATAATTTCTATGGAATTATGGAACGAAGAAAATTATGTTTGAATAGTACTGTGAATATAATAATACGAAATTATCGATCAATAATTTAAAGTAAAATATTAGCGACACTTTGCCAAGGAACTTGATATAGGTTTTGTGACTTGTTGTTTTGCGGAAGGAAATTGGCAACCTTTATATAATCTATTTTTTCAGGAATACAAACAGTCTCTGGATGTGCCAGAGGATGAAATTTACTATTTCAAGACGCCACTAGAGATGGAAAAGGTTGGTTTGGGAAGGCACTTATATATTGAAACGGGGGTTTGCAGGAACTTTCCCCAGTAATCGCCAGTTCAGAGACGACTCTAAGTGTCGACCAGGAGATCGAAAATGAAAGTAACTCAGACCCATTGGAAGCGAACCAGAGTGCGGAGTCTCAGAGTAAATGGTTAGCTGCTCAGCCGAAACTAAATGCAAAGTCAAAAAGTGGTTATATATTGTTTTCTGCGGAAGTGAGGAAGAGGATTATGTCCGAAAACCCGGAGGCTGGATTTGGGGAGGTGTCGAGAATAGTCGGTCTTGAGTGGAAGAAGTTGAACGACGAGCAGAAGCGACAGTACGAAGTAAGGGCAACGTTCATTGCAGAGGAAAGAGCGAAAAATGATCTCCTAACTCCGTCCAGTAAAATGTTACAGGTTCGTGTGTTCCTCGGTTTCCATATATGAGTTGAGGTTTCAGCCAGGACAAATACGAGTATATTTGTGTAGATGGCAGAGCTGTGATTACACCTTCGACTCCCAAGACGGACTGTATGAGCATGTCAAGACGGCACATACTTCCCAGATAGTGGACGGGGAAAACCAATTCGTCTGTCTCTGGAATTCGTGTTTGAAGTACAGAAAGGAAGGAAAGCCGTTCCCTTCTCTGCCGAGACTCCATCGTCACATAAAGGAGAAACACATGCCTTCGTCGAACAAAGCTATGTTCCCGAATCAGAGAAACAAGTGAGTTTCGCTTTCCTCGTTGTCGAATTATCTATTGATCTTTAGGCATTACTTTGTATATTATCCTCCTGATGAGTCGGCAATGACGAACTCGTCGAAAGAAGCTCCTTCAGGGACATTTGTGAACCATCCGTTCGGGAACCCTCCGACGACGATTGTTCATTGCACGACGGCTACTCCATTGGAAGAGATGAACACAGTGACGACTGCGACACCGAGAACGACATATGTTCAGGGAGTTATCAACGACGGAACCCCACACAGAACAGTCAAGGTGGTGAACTATAACCCGAATCAACCGCAGTTCGTCCAACAACTTCCTAATGGCGCTGTTCCTGTCCAATACGTTACTGTGGGAGGTCAATCTGTATATCAAGCCGTTGTCGTTAACCAAACACCCGGACAGCAACCTGTTCAAGTATATCATCACGCACCGAATACCATTGTGCAGCAACAATATTACCAACAAGTGCCGCAGACATCAGCGAACCAAACAATCACGGTCAACGGTGTCGCACAGCATGCGCAGATAAGTCAACCGTATGCCGCACATCCAGCTCCCGGACCGGTGCACGTCCAGCACGGCACAGCTGTCCATGTCTCCCATCCATATCAGCCTCAAACTTCACAACCACAGCCCCAACCTGCTCCTGCGGTGGATCCGAGACAAGTTGTGACGAGAGCACCGGAGCCGATATTCAACCAGATCCCAGAGTCACTCGCGACGACGAGGGTTCTTCATTCTCATGTGTATAAAAAGTGAGTTTCGAACAACGTGAGATTTCCCTAAACCGCTGCTTTCAGGTATCTCGAGAATATGGCTACAGCAAGACAACGATATCTATCCAGATGGGACAAAACACTGGGCCCTTCGAACGGTGTTCCCATTACGTCGGACAAGTTACCCATCGTTAAACAAGCAGCGAAAAGAAAGGTCACCGACGACGAAATTGCAAGAAGTCTGTATTTGCTACGAGATCAGCTGCTGGAGAGCACATGTCTCATCAGACGACAACCAGAAATCCAGTTATGAATACGGGATTCGTTTTATCCCTTTGTTACTTTTGGTCTCATTTGGGAAAAGTTTTACCATTTTTTAACATTCATAAAAATTTGAATTTGAAAAACTCGTATTGGAGATCAACACTGGCACTAGAGCACTGTCAGAAAGATTCCTGGATTCACTTCAACTACTTCGTCGACAGCATCGGGAGTATCGGAACTTCGGGGGTAAAGCTCTTCCGGGGGACAGATCATTTCTGAAGAATGGATTTCAGTCCGATGGACTCGTAACGGCTGGTAGATAAACTCACTTCCGTCTTTAGACACGTAAAAGTACCTATGGTTCTGCTCGGCTGGAGGGAAAGCATTATGAATATCTAAAAGAGGTCGTAATGCGGGATCGTGTCTGGGTTTAGCTTACCATTATAATACATGAGAATAGGCTGAACCTCGGGTGGATGAGGCTTGATCCAGTTCTCTTGATCACTGGTCGATTCCGGTCGCGGTTGGACGGGAACGATTTTTTGGATCTTTTGCAATGGCACTTGTATTTGAATTTTCTTCTTCGCGGGTACTTTATACGGTGCGAGAACGTGCCGAACTATGGGCTTCACGATACTCAGTCTCTGTGGCTCGCGGGGAGGAAAGATGTTGTGGACATCTACAATAGCGGGATACTAAAGTCATTCCGAAGCAAACTTACCATTATAATATCTAGGCATCGGGTGTGCTTCGGATGTGTTTGAAACTTGAATTCGATTCTCTTGATCACTGACGGATTCCGGTCTCGGCTGAACAGGAACGACGACTTTGGGAATCTTCTGGAAGGGAACCGGTGGCGCGCGATCTCTCCTTTTCGAAATTTGGAATCTAGAAGGAATGAAAACATTTCTGATCATGGGCCTCACGATCTTCATTTTGTGAGGTTCTTGAGGACGGGATGTGTTGTGGGCGTCTGGAAAAGTTATGTCATACACCAAATCTGTTTTCGAATTTCGAAAGAGCTCTAGTTCGAAAATCAAAACAGAACATTTCGAAATCGACAATTGTTGAAAAGAACCAACCATTGTAATATCTGGGAACGGACTGTGCTTCGGATATGTTGGAAGATTCGACCTGATCCTCGACGACAGTTTTGGATAAATTAACTCCATTTTCGACGAGACTCGAGGACAGAATCTGACTGTCTTCATCCGCGGAAGATCCTGGTCTGGAATGAACAAAACTGACTTCGTTTTCGTCCTCAACTGAATTCTGGAGTTGGATCTTCCTTCTGATCCCAGGAGACTTTTTCGAACGACGTCTTGGTTCCATATCGACGTCCTCGATTTCCGTAGTCTTCTTCGAACGGCCCTTGCTAAACTCCTCATTAATAGCCTCAATAAGTTGCTCTGTGATCTCCTGGGAACTCCGTTTTTTGACTTCTTCAGCTGCGATCTCAACGGAATCTTCCTTTTTCTCCTTCGAATGTTCTCGCTTCCCGTTTTTAAACTTCCGCTTTCCTTTTCGATCACCGGCGGAATTTTCTGGAAATTCATTCGCGACGATCACGGCATTGTCAATATGTTCATCTCCATCGGCGGAATCACCCATGTAACGAGAGACACCGGATTTTCGTTTCACAGTTTCCTGTAAAAACTGTGCCATCTTGGATGAGACGTGACGCGTACGCCTGAGTCGACCGGATTCTGCTTCGTCACCCATATTTTGTTTTTTCTGAAAAACAAAAACAATAACCTCTATATATGAAATCCATCAGTAACAAAAAGCGAAAAATAAAAATAAGGTGTTTATATTACACTAAAAATTACTTGGAAAAATTGTAAATGTCGAAGCACCTTAAGGACACAACAGGGCCTAATCAATAGTTAACAAGAAAGGCAAAAAAAATTACGCCGAGCAAAAAAATGCATGAAGAAATACCGCAAAAAAAAGAGAAAGGAGAATTCGCGGCGGGAGAAAGTGGCGCGAACAGGATTCCTTCATATTTTTCCCTCTGTGAGAAACTGACGCGAGAATTTTCTCTGACTTTTTGTGCTCGAAAATAATCCTAAAATTTACTGTGGGACTTCTGCCTTTGATTTTGTGTTCCGAAACGACCCTAACATTTTAATTTTTTGAAATTTGTCAAGAAAGTTTGGAGATTCTCGAAACAATTCCACAGCAATGATTCCGATAACTTGTGTCCAACAACTTGCAAGAGATGATTACGACTTTTATAACACCGACTTATTTTTACTCAACGACTTTAACGAAAGACTTTTAACTCCAGGACCGACGTTATGTACAGAATACGCCACAGTAGGAACAAAGTTTTCCGGAATGATAACAGTTCTTCACAGTAATAACAAAGAATAAAGCTGTTCGACTCTAAAGCACGAGCCTGTAGTCCCCTGGTGCTGGAGGGGAAATCGAGTCGCTGGTGTTTCTGTTGACGATCAAGACGATCGGCTCTCTTTTCTCCGTCATCGTACTCAATGTAGTCATTCCAGTTTGGTGGGAGTTTGTCGTTGCCGTCTCTGTCCTTGCAATGATATCCAAGTAGTCGAAGTAATGAAGTCCCACAATAAGTTGCCAGAGGTTGAACAATCCGAAGGCCACGATACCGGCGAAGATAGCGAAGCATTGTGCATAGTAAGAAGTTGTCTTCTGAGTGTACAGGGCTGGAAAAATCACAATATCACAAGATTCAAAGTTAAACCATTATGAAGTTGTTTCGAAATGAACTTCTGTTGCTTTAAAGATACCGAAAGCTCTTGTTTCCAAATTTTCGTATTTAAATTTTGTATTGGATTTAGAGATATTGTGGTCAAAATTGTTTTCTGAAAAAACTCACTGTCAAAAGCCCAGTTGAGAACCATGATGATGTAGAGGGGCTTGAAGAAGAAGAAGTAAGCGAAGATGAGGATCAAATATAAGCTTATAAAAATGTGGAAAAACTGAAAACAAAATGTTCAATCTTTAAATTCAACAAAGGTCTACCGAGATGCCGATAATAGGCCAAATCCAGGTCCTATTCATGCTCAAAGTAGCATAGATGGAGCACATTGAAACTGTGAAAGGAATGATCAAGATGAAAATTCCTCTCCTGAAGTACATGGTCTCCAGAACAAGAAGACCTGCAATGATCAGAAGTCCTATTCCAATCAATAACTTCATCCCATGCTGAAATCATTTTCTGTTTTTAAACATCTTTTTTTTCTAAAAAATTCCATTTCCATTCTAGATTGAAACCGTTTTTAATCTCTTAAGATATTTTTAAGATGTTCTAAAGACGACCAAATATCTACCATTGGGATTATCGATTTCCTAGAAATGGGAACCGAAAAGAAATAAATCCCTGACGCTGAGATTCATTTTTAAATGTTCTTAAAGTTGAAAAAGAAATAAATCTTTGATGATGAAATTATCTTTTGGTCTTTTACAGACATTTTTTTGCAACCATAAAACGAAATAAATCTTTATCTCACAAAAGCACTTCTTCCTACGACAGATTCTGGATGAACTCGTTTCCGATTGGACAACTTTGCAAAGAGATTCCATCGTGACGTAAGGAATTGCCCGAGGCTTGGACACTGATCGAGTGAACAAAAGTAATCAATCGGAAAAACTATCCGGATTTTCTCTGCTAATTAGCTTTGAAAACTTACCATGACATCGATTAATTCACCGAAATAAAAAATCCGGTTCAAATTCTTTTTTTCGGCGCAACTCTCAAGAATTATCGTAAAAGCTGATTTTCCATTAACTGTCCAAAGAAGGAATAAAGAATATAAAGATAATAAGGTTATCAATTAGAATAATGGGTCACAAAATTGAACTTCCACTTTGAAGTTATTTGGAATTCAAAAAATCCCTATTTTTAAGTTTTCTAATTGAAAATAAGTTTTCCGTGATTTGTAATTATAATCAAAAGTCAAAAACTCACGCTCAAGTGTAGTAATCCTCGGAGACATCGGTGTTGCCTCAGGTAGCTTTCCGATTCTGCAGACGGCTGTCTCTCCATCTCTTCAAATTCGAAAAATCATTTATTTCTCTCAATTTCACGCCCTACATACAGTACAATCTATACTTACGGTAAATACCAATTTTTTTAACCATGGAAAATCGGGAATAAGTGAAAGCCTCTATTTTTTGCGAAAACAAAGAAAACTTTTCTACTAAAGGGAAGGAAAAGGGAAATCCAGATTCTTGATTCGGCGACGTAAAAAAAAATCAATTTCGATTTCTAGGGCAACTTTATCTTTGGAATTATTTCCGGAAAATTTAATTTCAACAAAATTTCAGTTTCTTTTTAAAAAAGCGATCAAAATTAATCAAGGCAGTTCTACCCCAATAACGAGTCTAATTTCATACATTAACTGATATTATTCCAATTTCTTAAAAAACTTCTCCCCCAAATAAAAAATGAATTCGACAAAAAAAATAAAGCAAATATTTGTAGAATGGCCGATGGACAATTGCTTCCTAACCGGAGGATGAAGTTTTCGAGCTGACGTCGCAGGATCCAGAACCCGTTTTCCCTTACACGTTTAACGCAAAAATTGCTTAATTGGGAGAGAAGACAAGAATCAAAATGGCCGTTGCAATTCGGACCCGGATTCCTTCGAAAATGAAAATCTCAAAACCTTTCATTTTCCAATGAATTCTTAAATTAAAATAGAACCGAACGGAAAACACCACCCGCACAATCTTGAACTGTTCCAATTCGAAGAGGCTGCAATTCGTTTTCCTCGAACCACTTGTTCAGATCGGCAGCCGTGATATTCCAGTCAATCGAAAGTTGGTCAATTATATCCGGACCCGTTTATGAGGGTTCTGAGATCACACGGAAATCAACAAAAGCTTTGACACGTTTCAAACCAAATTCAAGGAAGAAGTATTTAAATCCTATCGCCTAGATCTTAATCTTATAATCGGCCTCCTCCCAAATCCCATTACTGAATTAACGGAACTCGGTTGAAATCCGGGTCTCGTGAATCCAACCTCCTTATACCGGATGAGATCTTAACATAACTAGATATGTCTAGTTAGAAACGCCAACTGATAAACAATTATTTTATCATGAACCGAAAACAATCAACAAACGACAATTTTACTCAGAGGATGTGTTGTTACGCAATTGCGAGGCAATGCGGTCAAGATCCTTGCGACCCTAAAATATGCACATTAGTACTCATTGCACCTAATGCCGGAGTGATTACCTGAGAACTAAGACGGCGTCCTCCATCAGGGTGTCGTTCAACCCACTTCAAGCTTTCGAGAACTTGAACGGCCTTGCGAATAGGGGCTCCAGAGGCCCTAGCGAAGTGGTTGGGGGTAACTCCGCTGCGCTTGTTGTGGCCGTAGAGCGTGCGGAACTTGCCGACACCTGGAAATAGCAGTTGGATACCAATACCTCGGATAATCACTTACCAGCTGGGTTACGGATGTACAAACGGCGAGCAATGCTGGCGACGCGGTAGAAGAACCAGTCGGGATCCATCGGAGCCAATTCCTTGTGACGGCCGAGCTTGACAACGTCGGACCATTCGGGAACCTTAACCTTACCGCTCTTCTTCAAGAATCCGGCGATGCGGTTTACAATTTCCACTTGGTCAACATCCTTGACGCTAGTTGGTCGTCCCATCGTGATACCTGGAAATTTTCGAATCAGAGCAATCGCTACACAACTCTGGACGTCACGACAGACACAATAACTGCGGATTAAAGGTATCTAATATAAAGTCAGATGGAATAATGTCTCTGTTAGGAAGTTGGGCGAAATAGAAAGCCAATTCTATCGTAACACAAGGCAAATTCGTGGCGGGATTATTTCCACAGACTATTACTTTTCACGCACACGGATCTTTGTCAATTAAAAACGTTGTTGAGGGAGATTTAATATAAAAACGGATAAAATAACGCGATTTCGGTAAACGTTTGGCAAGCAAAAGCGGACAGCACATCCTACCGTATCGCAAGGCAAAGTCGCTGCGGGACTACTGCTGCGGACCATTCTTTTTTGCGCGCACTGGCCATTCGCCATTGGAACGTTTTTGAAGTCGTTTTTTGTCTTCCACAGCTACGTCATTAACTCCCAGAAACATCACGTCGAAACCATTCAGGATACTTCAGTATTGATTGAAACATGGCTCCAGGTGGGTTTCCGATATTTTGAGCGTATTTTTATATGGATTTTCAGCGAAGAAAACGCCGAAGCAAACCCCCACCAAGAGACCCGCGGCCCCCGAAACTACCCCGAAGTCCGCGAAGAAACGGAACACGAGGAAGTCTGATCCCGGAGACCCTTTCAATTTCGACGCGAAGAAGGATGAACATCCGGATTTGCTGGAGAAGGTCCAAGTGGAGAGACAATCCTTCGGAGGAATGAAGTTCTACAACAAGGACAACAGCGACGGCTCGAAATACGCCAATTTAGAGAAGAACGCCTCTGAGAGAAGACAGCTAGTCCCGGAGTTACTGGTAAAGAGTCCACTTCCGTCGCTTTCGAATTCCACTCCCAAGTCGACGAAGTCCACGAGAAGTACTTCGAGCTCGGCGAAGAGAGGGTCCAAGAACGTGAAGGCTGAGAAGAACGAAGAAAACACAACTGTCGATTTCGATGAGGACGATTCTGAACCCGAGGAGAAGCCGACACCGAAATCGGCCAAGAAGAAGAAGCCGGCCGAGGAAGCCGTTGTTAAGACTCCCAAGGTGCGTTTTTCTATTTTCAGGAATACTCTTCTATAGCCCAAATCATACATCCCTCTTCCCTCTTAAAAACATCTGTCTCGATTTTTTGTTAATGGAGAACTGCTTTTTCAGGTTGAAGTTCAAATTCCAGCATTAACTGCCGAGGAGCAGCACAAGGCGGACGACGAGAAACATTCCCAATATCCTGCTGGTGCCCGTGTCTTCGTCATTTGGGCGAACAAGGAGTACTATTCTGCGGTCGTTGCTGACAGAGATGGGTTTGGTCGGTACAAGGTTTACTTCACGGAGGATAAATCCGATAGGAAAATCCCTACCGACGGAGTTGTTCCTCTTCATTTAATCCAAGTGGGGACGGAAGTGAATGTTCTTGGCGAAAAGGACGACGACGGGGACAATGTTGTTTATCAAGGGAAGGTTTTGGAGATTCCTTCAATCCAGAATCCAGAAGAATGGTTCAAAGGCGTCTATTCCATCGAGGTCTCTAACGAGGAACATCCGGATCCAGAAACCAGGAGCGTCAACTGGTTCGATATTTGTTTGACTGAACCTCAATACAAGCAGATCAAGAAAACGAAGAAGAACCCGACTGACTTAGGACAAGGTTTGTTTTGGCTTGTTCTTCAAATTCAATGCGGCTGATTTTCAGAAAACATTATCGAGGCAGAAGACGGGAGGAGAACCAGACGGTCCAGAGCTTCAGGAGTTGCACCCCCAGCCACTACTCCTACTCCTAAGGCTAAACCGACACCGAAGAAGAAAGCTACTCCTAAGGATACTCCTAAAGATGATGAGACGACGATGGAAGAAGAACCAGAAAAACCGAAAGAGACTCCGAAGACTAGAGAGAAACCGAAGGAGACTCCGAAGACTAGAGAAAAACCGACTCCTAAGCCCAAGGCAACTCCCAAAGCGAAAGCTACTCCGAGAAGTTCGAGGAAGAAGGTTCAAAAAGAAGAGGAAGAAAATGAGGAGAAAGACGTCGAAATGAAAGACGAACAGGCAGAGGAACCTGATGCTGAGATGGCTGTCGACAAGGATGAATCGAAAGTGGAGGAGAATGTAGAAGAAGAAGTAGATACTGAGGAACAAAAGAATGGAGTTCATGTTAACGGAGATGCTGAGGAAGAAAATAAGCCGAATGGAAACCATGAAATAGAAGAAAAGGAAGAAGAACCTCAACAGATCTTTGAGGGCATGTATTTTATTCTAACATCGGCAAATCGCCAAACAGGGCCTCCACCATTCACGAAAAAGGACGTTAGAAAAGCAATTGAACACAGAGCAGGAAACGTTATTGAGAGCTTTGAAGGAATCAAGGACGATGACAAGGCTTATTTGATCGCAGACACTTATTATAGAACCCACAAGTACTTGACTGCTCTTTCGTTATCTATTCCTACTGTCAGTTTTAAATGGATCGAGGAGTCGGTGGCTGCTGTAAGTTTCTTGGTTTACTAGTTAGTAATTGTGGATATATTTAGAACAAGCTTCTCGATTGCGAAGGGTATATGTTGGACGCTGGGGAATCGACTTGCGACGCGAAAAGACATCCGTGGAAACCTCTAAAGGGAAAAATATTCCCAGGGAAGCGGATTGCAATCTTTTCTCAAAGGAATGTAGCTGATTCTAAATTTGTCAATTTCCGTGAAATTTGGTCCCCAATGATTGAAAACGTTGGAGGATTAGTAGTTGCTGATATTCCTACAACTTTGCCGGAAATTGAACAATGGTTTGAGAATAACGGTGAGTCAGATTTATACGAGAATTGGGGGAAATGGTGGAATTTCAGAAAAAGTTGATTACTTTATGGCAGATGAAGCGACTTCCAAGGAAATAATCGATCTCGTGACCAAGAACGGATGTGAACCAGTAACTAGTGAATGGCTGATTCAGTGTATTGTTACAGGGGAAATTGTTTCTCCTGATGCTTCTGAACGTTACCAGTTCAAGGCTTGAACTGTCTCATTACTGTAAATTTCCCTAACTTATCTCACTAATTATATTTGTAAGTTTTTTACCCCTGATTGATTTCGGCGTTTTTTCTACGAGGTTTTAAGTTTTGTATTTTTTGTTAGTGGAATCTCTGTCGTTTTCCAATAAAAGGCAATCTTTGTTTGAGAAATTGAATTTTTATTTTAATGGGAAAATTGAAAAATCTCAAACGTTTGAGACCACGACGTCAGAGAAGCTCCGAATCGCGATGACGAGTTCCAAAATTACAATTATTGTAGAAATCCAAAGATCCTTCTCGGAAATTCCCTGAATCATTATCATCCTTCAGAATCGAGATCCAAGATTCTTCAAATCTGAAAACATCCGTAAAAATAAAAAACTTCGAAAGTCCCTCACCATCATTGTTGAGCTTGTTGAGAGCCATTATCCATTTGACCACCTTCTTGCATTTGTCCAGAGTTGTCTCCCTGAACTTGCTGTCTAATAGGTTGCGAAACTTGCACAATATTGACTCCCTGAGGCATCTGCTGAACCATCGCCGCCGGCCTCACTCTCCTCTGTTGTCCTCCCTGACTAGGTACCGTCAACCTAACTCTCTGCGGTGGTCTCGCCTGATATCCCTGGGGTCTCGTCGCAATCGTCATCTGTTGTCCCTGAACCATCGGGTACTGTTGGACCGATTGAATCTGCTGTCCTTGTCTAATCCCCTGTGTCGGTACTCTGACCACATTCTGTCCACTTGTCGTTATAAACCTCACTCCGGTTTGCGGGATACTTCCATTGCTCGCTCTTATGTATTGAACAGATCCCGATGGTCCCGGAGCACCAGAAGACACATACGTCGTTTGTCCTTGAGTACCGCCCTGTGGTACCTGTACAGTATACCTAACCGGGGTCGGCTTATTATTCCCCATCGGATTCTGACTAATCCTCACGGCCGATTGTCCCGGAGCCGCTCTTCTATAAAACGTCGTTCCCGTTTGCGGTCTATGAGTTCTTTGTGGAACCGTCTGTTGCGGCGTCAATTGTGGCGGTGACGAATAATATTCACTCGAATCGCTATCACCTCCATTAGGTCCTCTACCTTGTGTCGGCGTTGTATTAACAATGTATTTCGTTGTTACTGCTCCACCCGTATTTCCACTTGTTTGTTGATAAACATAAGCCGCTCCAGGAGCATTCACAATCTGGTGTCCGGGTCGAATTTGCTGTGTTCCTATCGGTCTCATCTGTTGTCCATGACGAACCACCAAAGTGACCCTCTCTCCCTGAGCCCCTGGGGGCACGGTAACCATCTGTTGACCTGGTTGTTGCTGAATAATATGAACCTAAAAGACGAAGTTAAAACATATTTTTTTCCAAAACTCCTACTTGTCTTATTATCTGAGCCCCTTGTTGTCCAGGTTGCGGAATCTGTCTCATAACTTGTCCCGAACTTGTTTGGATAATCATCTGCTGAGGCTGCGATTGTTGGTGTTCCCCTTGCTTCGGTGTCATCGGCGGACTTGAATCCACTACCATCACATCCGATTCCCCTGGTGCCGGATATCCTTGTTGTGGGTCAACTTCCATCATCTGATGTTGTTGTTGTCTTTGAGGCTGTTGGGGAACTTGCTGTACTTGATAATGAACAACTTGTTGTCCATATTGTGGCTGTTGTTGACCTGACTGATCAATAATCTGAACATGTTGTGGTTGTTGTTGTTGAATTTGACGAACATAAGTCTAAAAACAGTTTTTTAAGAAAATTTAAAACAAAAATACTGTAATCACTGATCAGCCAAAGAAAAAGTCTACTTTGTGCATTAATTACGCATCTCAGTAGTTTTCACAAAAAAGTACTCCTATCCCTACATGTCCCAGCCAACACTATAACAAACAAAAGACTCACCACAGGATTCGGTCTTCCGGAACTTCCATCCTGTTCCATTATCATCACCTCCTGTCTCGTCTGGGGCTGATTCGTCGTGTAATACGCCTGTCCTGTGGGTGTTTTGCCCAGCGTAATTTCCATCTCATTAGTAGCTTGCGGATGAATTTCCTTGATATGCTTCTGCAGATTCGGCTGAGTTTTATAAACCTTCGAACAATGTGGACATTTCAACTTGATTATCGCCGTCGGAGCCGCCCTAGTTGGAACCGAAGTTCTTCTAACTCCCTGGTAATTCTGTCCATTATCATCCATATACTCCATCGACTGCGGTGTTTGTGCTGGGGACACCGTAATCTGGTGGTATTGCGTTTGGTCCATCGGTTGTTGCTGGAATTGTTGTTGACTCTGAACCTGCATTCTCTGTGGACCCTGTTGTTGAATCGTTATCGGTTGCTGTTGAACTTGAATCTGCTGCGTATACATAGGAGCAGACGAGGAAACCGCCATCGGCATAGAAGTCACCACATACTGTACCTGAGTCTGGGGTTGCGGAGGATACTGATGCTGTTGTTGCATCTGAATCTGCTGCTGTTGTTGAGGCTGCGGCATAGGTCTATCATAACTCATCTGTTGTTGTTGCTGCTGCTGTTGTTGTTGTTGTTGTTGTTGCTGTTGTTGAGGTGGCATTTGGGGTTGCTGAGGTGTCGTAGGAGGAGTTGGAACATGGTAATTCTGTTGAGGGGTTGCGGATCTCGAGGGATTCTGAGACCGCGGTTGATTGACAGGAGTCCTGGGGGGCTGCGGAGTAGGTGTTTGAACCTTCTGTCCATTATTATGTAGGGTACTTGCCAAAATAGATTCTTCTGTCAAAGAAAGTCGAGAAGGAACAGGGGCCCCAGGATGGTTGTTCTTGATGTGATTCCTAAAAAAACACTTAGATTCCGTTAAAAAAACAAGACCAACTTCAATCCTTGATGGTTCTTGTAAGCTTTAGTGCATCCATCATAGTTACAGATGAATTTCTTTTCTGCAGATTCTTCCTTGACCGAGGGTTCCTGTTTGATGTCGCCGTTCATAGGGACTGCAGGAGGTGGCATGCGTTCCCGGTCGGCCCTTTCGGATTCCCTCTTCCTGGCCTTCATCTCCTTTTCCTTCATTACAGCTTCCTCCAAACTCATCGTTGGATCAGGTTCGTTGTAAACCGGATCATAGTGAGGATCGTCGTAAGGATAAATCCCTTCCCGGAATCCTCTGGCGGTGTTCCGTATGTACTTACTCACAAAAGTGTGTCTTCCAGCTGAAACAAGTCATTTTTGTACAAAAATAAAGCAAAGCCGAAAACTCACGCATATTGGAGCTCATCCAAACAGGAGGTCCGTCGTAAAGTTCCCGTTCATCTGGAGTCAGTGTTTGCGAGAAATAACGACATACTTTCTGCGGATACTGCGGTATTCTGGAAAATGTTCATATATCAATCTAACACAAAACAGTGCAATCTCACTTAAAAACATCCGACAGGGCAACGGGTCTTCTGAAGTAGCCGTCGGAATCCATCATGTCGAAGGTTTCTTCCTCAACAATTTCTCTTTCTGCGTTCTCGGTTCTCTCACCGTCTCTTTTGTACAAAATGTCGAAAATTTCTTGATTCCTTTTTTTCCTCTCCTCATATTCTTCCGATATCGGTGGAATATCTAGAAACATAAGATTTATTTAAAAAACAAAGTGATTTAAACGAACCAAGTTGATTTGCAACCGAATTTTCGTCTTCATAATCCATATATCCACCGTTTGACGGTGTATTCAAATCTTCGTTTATGAGTTCTTCGAGGTTTTCCAGCATGGTGGATGGAATCTGACCGACAATAACGACGATTTAGGTTTAAAATTTTAAATAATTAAAAAAGAAACAAGACGGAAAATGCCAGATAAGCCAAAAGAGAAAGCAAAGAGACGGGAGCGAGTCGTTCCTCGCGCGCGTTACTCTTTCAAAGGTCTCCGAATTCGTTGCCCGAGTTTTCCTCTTCCAAAGCACTTTTCAGCAAGATGAAATTTGGTCAAGAAAGGTTATGGAGGATGTCAGATAAGTTGAAGGAGAAGGAAGAGAAGAGAGGAATGAGCCTTTCCCCGCGCGCATTACGATTTCAGATTTCCGAATTTCTGTCACTCGATATCCTCTTTCAAAAACTCATAATTCTTCAAGCGGATAATAGAATTCGATTTATTCAATAGATTAACCATCTTTCATTCTTGCCCAATCAATAAATTAATCCAGTACATAAAAGTCAGTGATATTTATTTCGGAACAGAATTCTCCAGTTCCTTCTTCATAATGGCAAAACCCGTAAACCCGAGTCGTGAAATCACCTCTGTTAGCTTGTTCAGGAAGAGTATGACAAAGTGAGCCAGCTGATGACGAAGTAAAATAGGAAGAGCGGGTAAACCACCAGGATTCTGCGTTTCTCGGGATAAGATCCAGCCAAAAAGCCCATCGCCGCTGAAATGTCGGATTTTGTTAACAAATCAACATTCGACACTTACCATAAGTGGCCCATCCGAAACCAATAGCCGCCGAGAAGAGCTTCAAAGCCAAGCTGATCGAGCTGATCGGGAGGGTGTAGGTGATGAACTTGCACATCAGTGAGGCCACGACAAGGGGAAGGAGACAGTAACCCAGGACGCAGATGGACTGGAAGAAGGAGATGCCGCCGTCGAGGAGCTTGATGTTGGCGGTGACGACACAGGACCCGAAGAAGGTCAAAGTGAAAATCTCTGTGAAAAGCGGGCCCTTCTGGTTCCCTTCCAGCAACCTAAATAAATTGAGATTTCAGTTAAAATTCAAGAGAAATAAGACCCACAAAGCAAGGATGACACAGATGAAGATCGGTCCCCACAAATCCCAATCTCGGAGGAGCTTCTGATTCTCGTGGGGACGGAGGACTTGAGCAAACTTTTCTCCAACGAGTTTCAAATCGCGTTTCTAAATTTGAATTCACCGATTAAAACTAGATTTATATATGGGTAATTACAATAGTGTCCATGACGGGCTCATCCAGAGTGTCGAAGTCGACGCCGTGCTCGACGTTCGCGTTGCTAGATCCAGAAAAATTCCTCGAGGCGACATTGCCGATGTTCCCCGAGAGATCTCGGTAATTCTGTTCTCTCCGTTGCTGTTCATGCTCAGCAATTTCCCTTTCAAGCTAAAGTCAGAAATTTATATATAAAGGAGCTAAAAATTGACAATCAACTTACACTGTCCAAATCTACACTGACATTCGTCATTTTTCCGAACAAAAATTAATAATATCGAAGAATTCGGTGAGGACTTGCCTGTAGGATAAAGGATTTGGAAAAAATAAAAGATAAAGCGTGGAAATTCGGATATTCCAAATTCAACGTGGCGTTCGTCGGGGAAAGAGGAAAGAAACAAGTCTGGTCTTCCGCCCGGTTTGCCATCACTCCCTCTTTCACAAATCAAATGACGGTCAACGCGCACCGAAGAAATTGTCATTGCCGCGCTTTTTCATTGCTTTTTCTTCTTATCTGGCACGAATTACTGGATTTCATTTCTTAATTAAATTTTAGTCATTGGAATTGCACCAAGATGGACGACGATTATGACGATGACTATGATTTGGTGGGTGCTCTTGAGAGAAATAAGTTGGTAAATAGTTTTTTGATTTCCAGGAGTATTCTGATGCGAGTGAGTCCGAACCAGACGTGAACTTGGAGAATCAGTACTACATAGCCAAAGGACTCAAGGGCGAAGGTGATCTTCGCGGAGCCCTGGAGGCTTTCCAAGCATTATTGGACATCGAACAAGAAAAAGGAGACTGGGGCTTCAAAGCTCTGAAGCAGATGGTTAAAGTTTCGTTCCGCTTGGTGGGTTCTCCATATATAAATGTTATTTATTTTACTTCCACTTTACTCGAAATCTTGGGAGACCTTTTAAATAAACTAAAATTGAAAATTTCGTGATTCTTTTTATTTTTATTTAATTTTTATGTTGCAGGCAGAAAACGAAAAAAGCGATGAAAAGTTGAGAAACAAGTATAGTGAGCAGATGATGAACTACTACAGCAAGCTTCTCTCGTATGTGAAAGTTGTGACGAAGAATTACGCGGAGAAGTCGATCAACGCCATTCTGGATGTTGTTTCAAACATGAAACAGATGAATCTTCTCCACAAATTCTACGACATTACCCTCGAATGCTTGAAGGAATCTCACAACGACCGACTTTGGTTCAAAACAAACACGAAATTGGCGAAACTTTATCTCGATGAAAAAGATTTTGCGAATTTCGATACCGTCTTGAGTCAACTGAAACAATCCTGTCACGTTAGTTCCCAAAGCCTCGAAATTTAATCGGAGATTTTTTTAGACTAATGACGGTGACTTGGACGACAAAAAAGGAACTCAGATGTTGGAAATTTATGCTTTGGAGATCCAGAAGTTTACAGAGCAGAAGAATAACAAAGCTCTCCATCAACTGTACTCCAAAGCCCTCAGAGTGAAAAGCGCCATTCCGCATCCCTTGATCATGGGAACTATCCGGGAGTGTGGAGGAAAGATGTACCTCAGAAACGGCGTCTACGACCAAGCTCATACTGATTTTTTCGAGGCTTTCAAGAGCTACGACGAAAGCGGATCGAGTAGGAGAATTCAATGTTTGAAATACCTGGTTTTGGCGGCGATGTTGATGAAAAGCGACATTAATCCCTTTGATTCCCAGGAAACGAAGGCGTTCAAAAATGAACCGGAAATAATCGTCATGAATCATCTCATTTGTGCATATCAGAAAAACGACTTGAAAGAGTTCCAAAGACTTCTCAACGATCACAAAGAAACTATTTTAGCAGATGATTTTTTGAAAGAGCATATTACTGAATTGATAGATAACATCAGAATCGAAGTCGTAAGGAAGACTATCAAGCCGTACACCTCTGTTTCCTTAGATTACCTCGCGAACGTGATCTCTGTGTCCGTCGAGGAAGTCACTAGGTTGTTGACTCAGATCATCCTGGACAAAGACACCGAGTATAGAATTGATCAACCGGCGAATATGCTGTATAAATCTTCCAAAGAGCAGTCCGAAATCGACGTCGAAAGAGAAAAGGCCATTGATGCTGTTTTGGACCAACTGGAAGCTATGCAGAGAAATTTAGATAACATCGTGTATTGAGGCTTTTTACAGAAAAACATGGGTAACATCATGTATAGGAGAATTCTTTACGTGATGGCAGTATAGAAACTTGGATAACATTATTTATTGGGAGATTCTGTATTGTTGGTTCGGTTTCGTTATTTTTAAAGTTTTATTTATGTATCAATTGAATTATTAACGGTTTAAGACCGATGACTTATCTCGATTCGTTAACTTTCTTGTTGAATGTCTTTGGATTCAAGTTTTGTATGTTACTGAATTACTCCTTTCAGATGCCTGGACATTTCGGGGGACCAAGAAAGGGTCGTGATGGTGCTTTTTTGCCTGTGAAAACAAAGTCTGGCGGATGTCCCTTCAATTCCCAGAAACTAAAAGGGATGCATGATGAATGGAAGGTTTGTTTTTAGAATTGTACTTTAAAAGCATTTGTTTTACAGGAAAGTAGACGAAGATTGGATGAGCAGATTTTTAAATTCGAAACTCACTATCTGGAGGAGTCTTCGAGGATAAGTTACTTGACGAAAGCTCTGAAAAATCCTTCCCGAACTTTGGAGAGTTTGGAAAATGACAGATTGACAAGGAAGGGAGTGACGGCGATAAAACCTAAAGACAGGATTTTCTCGAGATCTTCGTTCACTTCTCCTCTTTATGATCCAAATGGGCCTTTTAATGAAGAACTCCAATCTCTACGAGAACTTGATCCGCGAGGTACTCCGGAAGACGAAAGGACGGATTCCCCGGATTTCACCTTGAGCTTGAATGAGGATAAACTCAGACCGATTAGACAAAACGAGAAGACTGTCCTAGACACATCTTCGGAGGAAGAGGACTACGACCCAGATGCGGAAAGTGTCCTCGATGACGCCGCCAGCGAAGGTACAGCTCACGAGGACGATGATCCTAGTTTCGATGTGGACTCCATTGTGGAGGATGATGGAGATGACTCCAATTCAGGCGTTTTTAGCAGTAGTAATTCTAGAAGGATGAATAGATTCAGGATGACCTCTGGATCTGTCAGTCCTCTCCCAATGTCCTCGAGAAAAAGAAAAAATGAACTTGATTCTGATTTCGCTATGAGATCTCGCAGAAGTAATTCCTCTTCGAAAAGAATTCGTCGTCGTAATTGATGTTTTTTAAATTTACTTGGTTTGATCGAATGTAATAAGATACTCTTCGTCGATTTTGTGGCATACTGGTTTTACTCCGGGATCTATCTGTTTCGGATTCGAGATATTCCGGAATTTGTTAAGGAATTATTTCCAGACAATTCTTTTCGGATTTGTTTTTCTAGGAGTATGTTTGTTTTTATTATATAAGTTTCTTAAATTTCGTTTTCCAGCCTTAATGGCACCTCAATCAGATTACCGGTATGTGCCTTCGTGCGAACTTCGGAAGCCCGTGATTATAAGGATAAGTTCGTTATTGGGATTTTTCGAACGATGCTACAACGGAAGACGACCTTTGCCTCTGGACATGTGCGTCAGAGTCTCGGTTTTCTGCAACGATAGGAGAGTTGGTCCGGAAGTCCAGACGGAATACCACCCGGATTCAAGCAGTGGCGTCGGGATCGGGAGTACCGAAATCCACAAATGGGGGGAGACTCTGGAACTTCCTGTGAGGTATTGCGAATTGAGTAAAGACGCTTTTCTGTTGATCACCTTGTGGGCTGCTGATAGGAATCATGGAGAGGTGAGTTTTATGTTTGTTGAGTAAGATATATTTATAATGAAAAAGTGAGTAGAATTCTTCGTCACTTTCTAGAAATAATCAGAGGAAGTAAATTATTTTTCTCGTCGTAGGATCTTTTTTGACTTATCCAATTTCCATTTGTGCACATTTTACCAAAAGTTATTCTTATTGGTTAAATATTTTTAGGTTTTTGTAGCTCAAGCTATCGAACCAGTGTTCAGCAAACATGGGGCTCTCCATAGTGGTCAGAGGGAGCTGAGACTAGACGCCACCCCTTCAGGGAAACCAGAGCCTTTCATAGAATCCTCGAGTCCTCCAGTGACGACTTTGATTTCTGCTGAATTGAGGTCTCCGAGTTCGCCTTCACCTTCTCAACTGATTGCTTTGGCTAGTCTTCCTCCTTCGAAGCCTTCGAGAACTTCGAAATCGATTCCGACGATAGAGCAGTTGAGAAAACAAGAGAAAAAATACAAAGATAATCTGCTGGATGTATCGTTTTTGGATCAATTGACTTTCAGCAGATTGGCGACATTGAAGCATGATGTGGGTTTTCTTCAACTTTTAAGTTTTACTACTTTACTTTTTAGTTTCGCAAGGAGGATAGACACCTTTATCTGGTGGTAGATTATCCCCAAGCTTTTTCTGTCAGCAGTAGTTCTCCATACGTGATTGTATATTATTTCTCCGAAGACGACGATCCAATTCAATCGACGGGGATGAGTAGGATATCCTTGGGACATCCGAATATCATAGCTAACCATGATCCGGATCTCGGCTCAGAGAACCTTCATGAATTGAAGCATCAAATGATGACGAGAAATACAAGAGCTCTGGAAGTCGACAGATTACTGGTCCCAAATCCAAAAGCGAAGCTAGAATTGGAGGAAATAATAAAAGCACCAAGTTGCTCAGAACTATCCGTAGAGAAAAAAGATTTAATTTGGAAGTTCCGGTATTTCATTCAAAATAATCCAAACGCTCTGACGAAATTCGTTCGCTCCGTCAACTGGGATGTCGTCGAAGAGAAGCATCAGTCAGAAAAAATAATTCAAAATTGGGCAAAGATCAATATATATGATGTTCTAGAACTATTGGGTCCTGATTTTAGTCAGAGTTTTGTGAAGAAACACGCGGTTTCGAGATTGAGGGATTGTGTAGATGATGTATTACTGTACCTTCCACAACTTGTTCAAGCTTTGAGATATGAACGTCAAAATGAAGAATCGAGAAATAATTTGGCTTCGTATTTGATTGACATCGCGACAAATTCTGCTACTATAGCTAACTTTTTGTTTTGGTAAGATCTTTATTTTAAGTAAGAAAACATTTAGTAATTCTTGGTCTCAAATGGAGGATTCATATTAGGATGGTTTTTAAATACATTCATTTCAGGTACTTAAAACTCGAAATCGAAGCGACGAAGATGGTCAGTGATCCGGCAGTGACGATTTTTGTGAACGCATTAGAGAAAGTCAGAACGGGACTTTCAAAAGGACCTTCACAGAAGGTTTTATCAAGTCTTAAATCCCAAGAGAAATTTGTTCAAACTCTTGTTGAAATTTCGAAGTCGATAGGCGAAACGGGAGGAAGTGTTGAGAAAAAGACAGAACTTTTGAGAAAACTTTTAGCAGAATCAGAAGAACTTCAAAACTTGAACGGACTTTCACTTCCTGTTGATCCTACTGTGAAATTGAAGGCAGTAATCCCGACAAATGCCTTAGTATACAAGTCGGCACAATCACCGATGAGCATTACTTTCCAAGTTTTCCCGAAAAATGGTAGTGTGCCGGGACCAGACGACATTTACACGATTATTTTCAAGCGTGGAGACGATCTTCGTCAAGATCAACTTATTATGCAGATGATCCACATCATGGATAACATCCTCAAGGCAGAGAGACTGAATCTCTGTTTGACTCCATATGGGGTTTTGGCCACTAGCCTGGATGAGGGATTTGTGCAGTATATCAGAGCAACCCCGGTGGCGGACTTTGGAAAGTTTTTCCCGAACAAGGAGAAGAAGGAGTACATAAGACTTGCTCTCCAGAAGTACCGCCCGAGTACCAGTGGGCCATATGGTATAGAGCCGGATGCTATGGATAGATTCTTGAGAAGTTGTGCTGGATACTGTATCATATCGTATATACTGGGCATAGGAGACAGACATCTGCATAATGTGCTGTTGTGTGAAGATGGAAGAATTTTCCACATTGATTTTGGATTTATTTTGGGAAGAGATCCGAAGCCACTTCCACCGCCGATGAAGATATCCCCAAGTATGGTGTTCGCTATGGGAGGAATTGGAAGTCAACATTATAAAACTTTTGTGGAATACTGTAGAACGGCATTTACTATCCTTCAACAACATGCGAAGTTGATAACGAATCTTTTCGGATTGATGCTGGATGCGGGAATCCCGGACATTGCAATAGAAAAGGATAAAGCAGTCCAGAAGGTTCTGGAAAGATTCCACCTGAATATCCAAGGAGAAAGTGATGAAATCGCACAACTCCTCGACGGCCTCATCGAGTCGAGCATCAAGGCCATCATGCCCTTGATTGCGGATTTTGTACATGACTTTAAGGTTGGATTGTAAGAAACCGGTGCTTGTTATTCTAAGATGATCGATTTATGTATATTGAATAATAATAAAAATTATATGTTCGAATGATGAATCCTGAACAAGTTCGTTTGAGTCATCGATTCATTTCCATAATCCATCGACAGAATAAAACAATCTAAAATTTTTGTTTGATTAAAAATGAAACTTATCTTTTTTCTTGTGATTTTACCTCTCGTATCGTCGGGATTTATCAAAGAATATTACTGCGGAAGCGGCTTCCTTTCGACTTTGGCCTCGTTCCTGGCTTCAGCAGGATGTAATCGAGAAACATGTAAGTTGCTCATAAAAATTACTCTCTTAGTTTATCCATATATAGAAACACTACTTTTTGGTTTTATCTATATATGAAAATCGTACCTTTGAACTTTAAATATAAGTAAAACTAAAATAAGGTTTCTATAAAAAAGTTTTCAGTAAATGAATGCTGCAAAGCTCATGATGACTGTTATGTTTCTATCAACGTGACGAGAAAAGGATGCGATTCTGTCTTCTGTAACTGTGCTCGAGAAGCCGAAGAAACTTCCTTCTGCAAGTGGTGGATCGGAGTCACCCATTGCGAAATCTTGAAACTTTTTGGGGGTCGTGTATTTGAAAAAACGAGAGCTTCAATGATACGATTTTAATAAAAGTCAAAGGAACCGCGGTCTCGAAACGAATTGGTGCAATTTCATTAATTTGTTTTGTTTATTTCTATTTTTTTAAATAAGAAATTAAAAGTCAAAGAAATCGTGATGAAATGAAAGATTAAGAGAGTCGTTGTGCTATTTCAACTTTCGCGCCTTTTCGGTGGAATTTGAATTTTCGTTTTGCAGTGATGGATGAAAAAGTTGAGTCCAAATCGATTCTGTATTTCGTCGAGAAGATTCTGGAAAAACGGTATACCGGTAGGAAGAAGAATAGAATCGAGTACTTGATCAAGTGGCGGGATTACGACGAGACCGAAAACACCTGGGAACCAAAAGCTTGTTTGGTAAGTCCTTCAATCGTCGTTAATATTATCTAATACTAATATGAATATGAGAATTAATATGAATATTGATGTTGATATTTCAGCAATGTGACGGCCTTTTGGAAGAATTTGAGAGAAAATGGAAGGCGAAGAGAAAAGTAAGTTCGGTTAAGTTCATATTCAATTCTCTGCAATTTTTCCAGGAGTTTATTCGAAAGAGATCGGGAAATCGTCGTAGGAATTTTGATGTTTCTACCAGAAAACCCAAGTTGTTTACAGAATCAGAAGCTCCCCGAAATAGGATTCCACCGACTCTTTTTCCAGACCCAATCGTCGATGAAAAACCCCACAAACGTGTGTTTTCTATTTCTCGAAGGTCCAAAAAGATGGAAATCAACAAGATTCCAGAAATTCCTCTCAACATGCCTCTGGAAGTCCACGAAATCCCAGTTTTTGTGAACTTGGCCCCTGTTTCCGAAACTCCCGAACTTACTGTGAAAGCGGTCTCCATCAAGGGACTCTATTTCCTCAAAAACGAACTCACTGCTTGTATAGAAACAGATCAAGGAAAAACAGCTTTCGTAAATCCCAAAGCCCTCGGAAAGCAAAACCTCGACTTGATCATGGACTTTATTTTGAACTCGATTTATGTCAAGCTTCATTGATTTTAATTTTGTACTAACTTTATTTGTTAAATTTAATTTTGCACTAAATTTATTGTCTTTTGTTTAATGAAGTCATCCTGATTTGGTTGACGACATTGGAGCAGATCTGACTGCTGCTCTGATAGGACTAGAAAAAGAGGACTTGAACGACCTGTTTCCGGTGTCGCTCAGATGACACATGGCACTAACTGCCCGGATCAACTGGAGCTGTTCGACGTCGGAGAATCTGGATGTGTAATTTGCCTGGAAAAGTAAATTTTAAAAATTTCTCTCGAGAAGAATTTCAATTTTTAAAACATTTCTGAAGATTATATTTTAAAAACTCACTATTTTGGAATTCACAGAAGTCTGAGATCGTGAAGGCAAACGAAGAATCGTAGGGGAAAGGAGTGTTTCATCAGCTCCGTTACTGTTTGAATCAGATGTCTCGGAAACATCAAAAAAATTTTCATGGACTTTCTGATCATGAAGATTGATGAGCTCGTCCAACTCATACATCACTTCCTTCACTTGCTGTGGAGAAACCTGAAACCGAGTAATAAAAAAATTTGAAATTAAAGAAAGTTTACAACTTTTAGAAATTCCAAAATAAAAAAATTTAATGATTAAGAAAAAAACGCACATTGAATTGGAGCGAGACGAGTTCTAAAAGTTCCCGAATCGTGAATCTGGCTCCGGCGAAGTAAACCTCCACGTGCTGGGCTCCCGAAAAAGTCCTTCCGACATAGTGGAATCTTCTAATGACCTGGATGAGAGAGTTGATGAAAGCAGAGAGAATAACGATTCCTATACAAAGGTAAATGATCAATATGACCGATTCTGTCACAGATTTTGGAACAGGAGAAATGTCCCCGAAACCGATTGTCGTGATGGAAATGTAACTGAAAAAATTATATTTTAAATAATAAGTTGAATCCCAAAAAAAGTTGATTAAAAAGTACCTTAGATAGTAAGCATCGAGGAACGATAACTCCGGCATCAACCAGAACTTGAAGAGGAGAGCCCCCGTCACGGAATGGCCATGGAGCAAGATCATCCCCACATGAGGGGGAATTGTATGGGGGTAATCTGTCACTAGTTTCTGAATCAATAATAATTGATAAGGTTTAAAATATCGGAAATTAAAAAATAAAACCTACTTTTTTCCCCTTCATCGCCGTGACAAGAATCCAGTAAAATTCCGAAAGAACTTGACCGAAGTTACTCAAAACGAGGAAAACAACAGGCACTCCACAAAAAATATAAATTACAGTAAAAATTATGGCTGTTCTCGAGCTGGGGACCAAGTTGCCGTATCCTATGGTAGTTACTGTAGTGAAAGAAAATAACAAGATCTCATGGTAAGGTTTCGATCTCAGTTCGGAATCTAGATTTTGGAAGACGAAGGCTCCGAAGGCAATATAGAAGACTCCCAGACAGAGTTTCAGAAAGTACGGAGCCAAGGAAAATAAACACTGAAAATATTTAAAACTAAGGAATTTAAAAATATAATTTGAAATTCAAAAATTTTGAAAATTGTCAATATTCTCAAAACAAAACTTACAGCAACAAGAATACTTTCTCCGTCATATTCATTTTCTCGAAGAAATCGATTTTTCCAAATTTTAAACAGCAAGTGAAATTTATTAATTTCAAGATCTTCACTTTTGTCTTCTGAGGAAGAAGATCCGGATTTTGATTCTGAACAATGGTGATGAATTTTACAAGATTCTCTCAAGGAGACTTTCCGTCCACATAAATTCGGATTAGGTTCTTCGAAATTTAACAACGGATTTTCTTTTTCGATCTTTTTCTTGAAAGATATCAGCTGTCCAGAAGCCCGTTTTTCATTTTTGCCAAAGTCTTTCTTCGACTTTTCCTTCTGAGACAGATCAGATTCATCAACATGTTCGACGGTGAATTTCGAGTTCCTCGAATTACTTGGAGTGATTGGGGTACCTGAGGTAACTGAGGCACCTAGGGAACATGAAGGTTCCTCTTCGACTTCGTTCATGACTTCGCCAGGGTCCCAGGGCTTGGAGTCTTTGTCTTGGTAGTAGTGTGAATACCATTGGTCCAGACATGATGAAATATCAGCGTTTTCCTTTCCGGACACAGACATGTGAGAATTTGTAACAAAAAGAAATACTTAATCAAAACAGAGAATTTATAATAAAGAATTTTTTTAAATATAGGACTTTTATAAAAGTAAAGGATCTTACAATTTTCCAAAAAAAATTAACAAAAATAAAAAGTGAATTTCAGTAAATTTTTTTACCAAAAAAAAGGAATTTCAATTAAAGATGGATTTCAACAAAAAATCTTTATCGAAAATTGAAGATTCTAATAGAAAGTGAATTTTAGTAAGAATTTTTGAATTAAAAGCAGGAGATTGTAATTAGAAGTGAATCTTAGTAAAAAGATCACACGACGAAAGGACCACGGACCCAGATTCTTTTGGAAAAAGTGATCGATGAAAGAGGCGGTTGTTCGTCTTTTTCCTTTCTGGATCAAAAACTACTTCTTAATTAATTTCAATCTTATATCATTTTCCGAAAAGTAATTGATGTTTTATTACTTGTCTTTCGCTACAGTAATTTGAAGTTACTGTATTTTCGACAGTTGAGAATTTTCGATTTCTTAAAGGTTGAAATGAGAAATTTTGAAATTCGTGTTGGAAATATTTAATTTTTATGATAGTATTTCTAAGAAAGTAACTCTCACAACAAAAATATAGATTTTTTTGTTCGGGAATCCCGAAAATACTTTTGAGACATTCTTTTTGGGGATATAAATCTTTGACTTTTATGAAAATCGACTTCAAAAAGTCTCATTTTGGGAATTGATTTACGAGTATTTTATGATTTCGTTGATTCCTCAATCGTCAAAAATAGAATTCGTTGGCTCCAAGGGAGATGTAAGATTATTTCTAGAATTTTATTGATTTTTTGTTCTTTGATCGTCCTTGATCAATGAATGTTTTCCGGACATATGTAAAATGTTGACAGAAATAAATCCTTGTGGATAGTTTTCATTCTAGAGAAGAAATGTTTAACTAAAATTCCAGCAACTTGTATTGAAACAATTTCGTAAAAAATTTATTTCTGTTTTGTAAAGAAGATTGACATCCATCTACATTTCGCCAAAAAAACTAAATTTGGCGCTCAGCCACTTTTTGTCAAAGTTCAAGTTTCTTTTTTCAATTAGAATCCTATAGAAATTTCTGAGACCGGAAATTCGTGTAGAAAAAGATTTATGAACAGTTTATTTTTACTTTCCGTACCAGTGTGACTTCTTCAAATCGATAAACAACAGTGATTCGTGAGAATATCTATGATGATTTACGATAACTAGTTTCGACACGTATAGAGAACCAAGAATAAACTTTTTGAAATTTAATATGAAAAGACATTTTTTCGAGATTTGATAAATAGAAAAAATTATTTCGAAATTTAATCTATGAACAAAAACGGATTTTCTGTTGATCACTGGTATTTAAAATCTGTCCGAAAAAGTGTTTTAAAAGGGCAAGGATACTTTTCTCAAAAAGACAATCAGTGCAATTTTTCTTCAAAGATCCGGAGATTTTTCTTTTTTCGAAATACCGTAGTCAAAAGGAATTTTTCTGAAATAAATATGTTTATCTTTTGTCAGGAATCCAAAAAGTCTTTTCGAAAGAATTAAAAAACTTGTTTATCAAAAAATGAAAAATTCGCGGTATTTTTGTTGATTGAATTTTTCCGAAATGTGTATTTTAGTGATCCGGATGAAATTCCTGATTAAAATTAATCACAAAAGCATGCTTATAACTTGAATTTACTTGACAAATTTACACCAAAATATAGCAAAATTCCATATTTCATATATAATACAGAATACGAACTATTCTAAATGATTGAGTATCCTCGTCCGAAATATTGCACTCAAATATTCTGCACCATATTGGGATTTTCTGGAGACTTGGTTCTTTCTTCGAGAGTAACACTTTGAACCGGTAGATATTCGGCTTGCCTTCTGTCTGTTTTCCGATTTCTGATTTTGATGAATAAACAGATCAAAATCACAAAGATCAAGAATAGAAAGATGATTCCGACGATCAAGGACATATATGAAGATTTGGTTCCCGTTTCGGGCAGAGAGGGTGATTGGGAGTTTGAGTAATTGTAGTCCCTCGAATCCTCACTGGTATTCCAGTAATCTTGAGAGGGTGGTTGGGAAGTTGAATAATCGTAGTCCCTCGGGTTCTCACTGGTGTTCCAGTAACCCCAAGAAGACTTGGTGCTTGGCTCCTGGGTAGTCATTTCTTGTGCACAGGTTCCCTGCTTCCTATCGTAATCAAGTTCTGTCAAAACCTTATTGTAGTCACAAGATGTGCATTCTCTGTCACTGGGGCCATTGCAGGTGCTGCACGAGGAATCACAAGGACGACAAGAATCCTCGGATTGGTAAGTACCTTTTGGGCACTCTTTTTCACAAGTGAAAGTTTCGAAATCATCTTTACTCGTTGTCTTCAGATAACCATGGATACACTTCGTACACTGATCCCTGTATGGACCGGCACAAGAGCTACATGAAGGGTAGCATTTATAGGTGATGCAATTTGTTGCAGAATATTCGCAAGTTTCGCATTCCAGAGAACATTCGACACATTTGTATATATCGTTTCTGTAATATCCTTTTTCACAAAGCTTTCTTACCAAGCAGGTCTTCAATCCATTAAAACTTGGGGGCGAGATTCCGGTACAGTTTTTAGTACAATTGACGTAGAATGATTCTACTCTCTCCTGGTAGATTTGAGTGAACACATCAGAAGAACAAAAAAAACACCCGTATTGGTCACATCGTTCACAATCTTCTGGACATGGAAAGCATTCTAATCCGTTGAAAAATTCTCTCTCTCCACAGGGTGCAGAATCCCCTGTAGTATTTCCTTCTCTTATTTTTCGCTCGGAGACAATAGGACATTCGGAAAAGTCTCCAATTTTCCTACCCTCGTTGTGACATCGAGAGCTACAGCTGAATGTGGATATTCCGACTGAATCCTTGTTTCCAGAACTGGCGAACTGATCCTCGAAACAACTGGAGCAATTCCGGGGACCCGAACCC
>VOSG01000153.1:5639-18737 GCA_009761265.1 Halicephalobus sp. NKZ332
GGATAAGTAGTATAAACAGAGCATTTATATTTGGGATTGAAGGGTGTGGATGTGTCGATGGATCACGAACTCCAGTAAATAATCTTTTCAGGAATTTTCCTGAATAGCTGAATTCCAAAATTTCTGTAAGCTTTGACGAAGAAGAATATCGAAAGTGCATTTCCCAATGGAATGTAAGTTAACATCAGACCTATATCAGCAGATATATATTCAGGAACGTTAATTTTGCAAATTACAGTCAAGAAGATCATATTCGCAGGCACACAGAAGGTTATCAACGGAATGACTGCTTGGAAGATCAGTGTCTTGGCCAATTGCTTCTGTACTTCCAGAATATGGTGATCAGTGTGGGGTGTGTTTTGTAGTCGGGCTAGGTATTTGTAAATGTTATAACTGCACCAAATAATAATGCAGTAGCATCCAACAACATTGAAACAGGAGTGTGCGAGGAGGATGTAACAATATGTATCGAACTAAAACGTCATGCTGCGAGGAGGCAAATTAGCAAAACTTACTGTTCCTAATATTCCAACTGTACTAACTCTTCCATTTCCATCTGCAAACCATGGGGCAAACAACTCCGCCATGTAAAAATAATCTTTTGTTCTCATACAGAATCCGTAATACGCGTGAATAGCGTAGATAGTCGAAATAAATCCGGCTGCTAATAAACATATTACGCGTAGCTTCAATGTGAACCTTTTATTCAAGCACAAAACCGTATAACGGAAGAAAAATGCTATCGGTATACCACAGATTGATGAATAAAGCGCCAGTAGCCAAACACCAAATAAAATTCCCAGAAAGTACTCTCCGACATCTACAAACGGATTCAGGGGTATAACGACAATATTATGTGCTGTGATAATGATGGGACAGATGATAATGTTCATCACATTCAGCCAGAGATCGAAAATAGCAGATTGAAGGAGAATTCTGCTGTATTTCTTCAGCTCTGAATTTGACACCTTGATAATAATGTAAATCATGAAACAGTTACAGATCAAACCCAGAGATGACACAACATAATTATTAATCACATGAACAGTCCTGAGAACAGTCATCTTCGTTAATATCGCTTGTCTGGTAAGTAGAGTAAACCGAAAATTGCACTAAGGATCATAAAAAGTATCTTTAAAGAACAATTATCGTTAATGGTTTATAAAGAGTAGAAAAATACTCATAGAAAACGGATTACTCAAATCAATATTACTAATACTTTTTCAACCTTTTTCTGTAAGGTTTATCGCAGTTTACTCATCAGTTCTTCCGACACTTATAACATGACCATTTATTATAATTACGTTGCTATAAAGAACACAATAAACCTTTGATGTGGAAACCAAGATGCCGAAAAACATGACAGAGTTGTAGTCCGTTGCTCCATAGATACAGAGAACAAACGCCCAAGTATCTGAATACAAAGAGTATAAATATACACAATAATACTGCAAAAATTCGAAATGAATTCATCAAACATTAGCCAGGATTAAAAATAAAAGCCTAATGTCTAAATAATTGTATAAAATGCCAAGGATATCTAATATATGCCGGTGCGTTCAAAGATCACATTTGATGTTGTTCAGACTTATTCAAGGGTTAATAACGAGGCTCGCTAAAAATAATTGTTTTATTCATTTCTAAAAAAAGAATTTTCATTCATTTTTCTAAATCGTCTTGGAAAGATGCACTTAAAAACAATTATTCTTAAATTTCTATTTCCCTCCTTATGAATGTGACGTAATAATTGACGGCATAGCTATTATCAGAATTGGGATTTTTAGCCATTCTGAGTTGATAGATTCAGTGATAGAATTTACATCATATTCAGTCACTCTTGTGTGGTTCACCTCAAACTTGGGTAATTAAACCTTTATTTAAAAGGTCGATAACTATGAAGTAATACAATATGATATGCGATAAGCGAAAGCGTTAACAATTGTACGAAATAAAAAGAAGCATAAATGATTTTGCCTGCCGAAGATGAGAAATATCTGTCCCACGATTCCACCGATTATTCATCTCCTTCTCTTCGGTAGGATGTGACATGTTAGTCAAGCATGTAAAGCTTAGTCATTAGGCGCTTGCGCATTTCTCGATAATGTTGTATCAAGAGCTACGGTACCTGAACTTGAAGGCAAAGCGTGTGGATGGATTGACAAATCATACTTTCTACAAAAAACTCTTCCGAAGATATCCTTCATCATCCGAATCCCGAAGTTCCTGTAATTTTTAACGAAGAGCATTGACAAAGCATTCCCCAAAGGGATCCAGGTTAACAGGAATCCTGATATCGTTGATAAGGATTCGGGTATATTGATCCCAAAAAGCAGAGTCAGAAACATCATCTGCCCGGGAATAAGGAACGTTATGAGTGGGACGACGGCTTGGACAATCAGCATCTTTGCCAACTGCTTTTGTACTTCCAGAATCTGTTGATTGGTGTGGGGCATATTGTTTAGTGCTGCTTGGTACTTATAAATGTTGTAACTGCACCACATAATGACACAATAATATATGATGATGTTGAGTGAAGTGTGAGCAAGAAGGACATAAAAGTATTTGTCGAACTTAAAGTTGAAGTTAGAGTTACGTAAATTGTGACAGAAACCTACGGATCCTGTTATCCCGATTGTGTTGACTCGTCCATCATCACCGGCAAACCATGGGGCAAATGATTCGGCCATATCGAAGTTGTCTTTTGTTCTTATGCAAAAACCATAATACACATTAACGGCATAGACAGTTCCAATAAACTCTCCTATCAACAAACAAATCACATGCAGCTTGAACGTAAATTTCTTATTTAAGCACAAAATCCTGTATCGAAAATAAAATGATATCGAGACAGCAGACATTGACGAATACAACGACAGAATCCAGAAAGCAAATGAAACCTTCAGAATATTTTCTCCGATACTTACAATTGGATTCAATGGTATCACACTCATGTTGTGTGTGGTAATAAGGATAGGGCAAATAAGAATATTTATTACATTCAACCAGATGTCAAAAATTGCCGATTGAAGGAGGATTCTACTATACTTCTTCAGCTCTGCATTAGAAGCCTTGATGATGGTATAAATCATGAAGGAATTGCAGATCAAACTCAGAGAAGATATAGTATAATTAGTAATTGCATGAAGGATTCTGAGAAAAGCCATTTTCTTTGACAATCTACGTAAATTGAAGGTGAGATAAGCTGACAATTGCAATAAAAACCGTAGCCAATAATTACTAAGAACAAGTATCTTTTAATGAGTGTAATTTAGAAGGAAATCTACTGGAATTCTTCTGCTAAATCATAACAGACATTCCGTGACGTTATACGGTAATAAAAATAAAAATATGCACAATGAACATCTAAAAAAAGTATTTCCTGTTATTATTAAAAATTGCGGATGTTCACATAGACTTCTGAAAGGTCAGAAATACTCAAAAGATTTTTCAAATTTCCGGACTATTATGTGACAATAAAAAGTTCTAGCCAACAAATCTTTAAAAAAAGAAAAGTTCAGGAAAACGGATTACTTTATTTACCTTTAAAAATAGATTTTCATTAATTTTTCTAAGTCCTTTCAAGAAATGTTTTAAAAACTTTCACTTTTTCCTTATTTTCATCCTTTTTTCCTTTATAAATATTATGTCTGAATAGTTTTTATAACCACATTATAAACATGTTGAGCTAAAGGATATGGATATATTAATGAATTTTGATGCTTAAAAGTACACTTTCTGATAAACTTCTTGAATAATTGGATCCCAAAATCCCTATAAACTTTAACGAAGAAGAATATTGAGAGAGCATTTCCTAGTGGAATGAAAGTCAGTATTAGTCCGAATATGACTGAAAAATCTGCGGGAACGCTGATTTTAAAAAGCAGAGTCACGAACACCACATTGGTTGGAATGCAGAAGGTTATCAACGGAATGATAGCTTGGATAAATAGGGTCTTGGCTAATTGTTTTTGAATTTCTATTATACGATTATCTATGTGGGATCTATTTTCTGTGCGAGACAAGTACTTGTAAACACTCCAACTGCACCAGACAACAACACAGTAGCATCCAATGATGTTCAAGGAAGAGTGTACAAGAAGGATGTAGAAGTAGTTATCGAACTAGAAGTTATATTACAGATTACAAAATGATTAAACAGAAACTTGCAGTTCCAATTATCCCAATCGCGTTGACTCTGCCATCTTCATCGGAAAACCACGGAGCAAATCCTTCGGCCATGTAAAAGTCACCTTCTGTTCTCACACAGAATCCGTAGTACGCATGGATGGCGTAAGTAATCGCGACAAACCCCGCCATTGATAGGCAAATTGCATAGAGTTTGGACGTGAATTGCTTACTCAAACACACGACTACGTAGCGAAAATAAAATGCTATAGGAATGGTCGATATCGACAAGTATAGCACTAGTACCCAGATGCCAAATAGAACTGCCTGATAATGAGGCCCGATATTTACGAGTGGGTCTACCGATATAGCAGCGAAATCATGGGTGATAATGATAATTGGACAGATCACGATATTTACAATATTCAACATGACATCGAAAATAGTCGATTGAAGAAGGATACGACTATATTTCTTCAACTCAGTATTGGGAACCTTGATGATGATATAGATGATAAAAGAGTTCAAGATCAAGCCTACGGATGATACAACGTAACTGTCGATAACATGGACAGTTCTGAGAACAGTCATTTTAGCCAATAATACGAATACCTTAGAAATGAACGGGATTGAAAGCTGCACTGAGACAAAGAATTTCATAATTGTGAAGAATAATTATCTTTAATAAGGATAATTATTATAAACTATTGAGGGCACGTGTTTATTTCTTGACAACCCTTGAATTATATCGGGTTTTTTTTCACAAATTTTATCGTAACTTCCTCATTTGTCCTGATAATTCATAAAGGATATTATATAATGTCATATCATTGTAAAAAATAAAATCACATGTAATATGAAATAACTTTATATAAACTCAAAAAAAATTCCATGAAAAAAGATAAATTTATTTTTAAAGGTAAAATATTTTAATGGGTTTTATTGAAATTGTAGTGCAAAAGCATGTTCTAAAGAAGTTATTATCTCTAAATTTCTATTTTCCTATGTGTGATATATGAATAGATGACATAACCACAGTACTCGAACTTGAAGGGAAAACATTCAGATGAGTTGGTAATTCTTGATGTCGGAAAAGGATCTTTCTGATAATCTTTCTGAATAATTGAATCCCAAAATTCCTATAAGCTTTGACGAAGAATAACACTGACAGGGCATTTCCCAACGGAATGTAGGCCAGCATTAGTCCTAATACCGCTGCTAAGTGTTCAGGGATAGTGAATCTAAAAAGCAGAGTAATCAATATCAAAGTTAGCGGCATACAGAAAGTTATCAGTGGGATAATGGCTTGAATAATTAGGATTTTCATCAACTGTTTCTGCATCTCACATATGTGGCGATTAGCATGAGGTGTATTTTTCAGCTGATTCATATATTTGAAAATACCTCTACTGCATAGAATAATAACACCGTAGCATCCACCAACATTCAGAAAAGAGTATGTCATAATGACAGGAAAATATTTATCGAACTAAAGGATTATATTATTGTCGAAAAAGTTAAAAATTCGGAAACTTACGGTCCCAGTTATCCCAATAGCGTTGACTTTCCCATTTTGATCTCCGAACCACGGAGCAAATGATTCGGCCATGTAAAGCTTGTCTTCTGTTCGGATACAAAATGCGTAGTACATATGAGTAGCATAACCGGCCGCAATAAATTCAGCTATCAGTAGACAAGTCAAATGTAACTTTAATGTGAACTTCTTATTCAAACACAACACTCTGTACCGAAAGTAAAACGCTATCGAAACACTCCATATCGATGAATGTACTGCTAGACCCCAAACACCAAATAAAATCATTAGAAAGCTTTTTCTAAAGTTTACTATTGAGTTTAAGGTTATAATAATAACTCCGGAGGTGACGGTAATATTTGGACAAATAGCAATATTCACTGCGTTCAGCCAAATATCCAAAATAGCAGATTGAAGAAGGATTCTGCTGTATTTTCGCAACTCTTCATTTGAAGCTTTAACGATGACATAGATAAGGAAACAGTTGCACAGTAATCCTACGGAAGATACGACGTAGTTATTTATCTCATGATAAATTCGTAAAGACGCCATTCCGGTTGGTCAAATAAGGAATAACACTGATAATTCTCATTTCTAGAAAAATAATTACTGTAGAAGATAATTATTACTCGAACTTTTATTTTGTTTTCAATCTTGACGTAATCAGTCATAAGTTCATCAGTACAGGAGTTTGTTATCTTTGATTTAACTCCTTGGCATACAATAAGACAAGTATCTAATTATTGTCCTCTGGTATATTGTGTTCCCACTCGCTCGGGTAGTCTCTAAAGGTTCTTTTCTTTATATTCCACGATGACTCTTTCCATTTTATCAAGATATTTAAAAGTCAATTATTTTATTTTTATTCAATATTTTCCCAGTGACTCGTAAATGGGTTGTACATCATAATTTCGAATATACAGTGTTCACATTCGAAAGGCATCTCTTTTGCCATGATGATAATGGATTTTCGCTATAATGAGACTTGTTACACATCATTTATATTTTAAAAAGTTAAAATAAGAAATAGAGCCGAACTCTGTAAGTGCTGCTAATTGAGTATCCCGAAATGTTGGTCCCTGAACGGTATTTACAGTTAAATATAAATTAGTTTAAAATATTGACTCATTTTTCATCTACTCTGGGTATACTACGTGAATAGGTGTGATAACTGCGGTACTTGTGGTCGGAATCACATCGTTCGCATTTGTTGATAAATAGTGTCTAAAATTAATCTTCCTGATAATCTTCTTGAATAATTGGATCCCAAAATTCCTATAAGCTTTAACAAAGAAAAATATTGAGAGAGCATTTCCTAGTGGAATGAAAGTCAGCATTAGTCCTAATATAGCTGATAAATGTTTGGGAACATTGATTCCGGAGAATACAGTAAGAAACATTATATTTGCTGGGATACAGAAAGTTATCAACGGAATGATAGCTTGGATAAATAGGGTCTTGGCTAACTGTTTTTGAACTTCCATTATACGACAATCTGTGTGTGATCTATTTTCTGTGCGAGACAAGTACTTGTAAACACTCCAACTGCACCAGATAACAACACAGTAGCACCCGATGATGTTCAAGGAAGAGTGTACAAGAAGGATGTAGAAGTAGTTATCGAACTAGAAGTTATATTACAGATTACAAAATGACTAAACAGAAACTTACGGTTCCAGTTATCCCAATCGCGTTGACTCTGCCACCTTCATCGGAAAACCACGGAGCAAATCCTTCGGCCATGTAAAAGTCACCTTCTGTTCTCACACAGAACCCGTAGTACGCATGGATAGCACATGTAACTGCAACAAATTCAGCTATCAATAAACAAGTTGCATGTACTTTGAAAGTGAATTTCTTATCCAAACACAGGACTCTGTAGCGGAAATAAAATGATATTGAAATTACTGAAATTGATGAATATACTACCAGAACCCAAACACCGAATAAGATCCCCTGAAACTTTTTTCCAACATCTACGATCGGAGTCAGAGACACAGCAGCAACGTTGTTAGTAATAATGAGGATCGGGCAAATAACAATATTTACGAAATTCAACAGGACATCAGAAATGGCTGATTGAAAGAGAATCCTGCTGTACTTCTTCAGTTCCGGGTTAGAAGTTTTGATGATAATATAGATTATGAAACAATTACACAGTAATCCCAAAGATGACGCAACATAGTTGTTAATCTCATGAAGAATGCGCAAGGAAGTCATTCTCACTGATCAAAGTGAACAATAATCCAACAAAATAATTAACGTCTAGAAAGATAATTACTGCAGAAAATAATTTTATCATTTGAACTTTTATTTTCGTCAGTTTAGCAAAATATTTGGTAATGAATCATTCTTAACATCATTACTTTATTATATTTCATTTATTATTCACAAATTCATTAATAGTCCATGACGTCAGTAATATTGGGGACAGTCCTTTATTTGCAGACCATATTTCCGTAGCAATGTAAATTGTATTTTGAGGGTAATCCTCAATGAAATCTATTACTGAACTATCAGGAAGCAAAAAAAATTATAATCTTAAAATGTCAGAACAGATTCAATTCACAAGAAATACTTCGGAAAGAGAATATTTACTGCTAAACTTTTTACTTTTGCATGGTTTATAAATTTTAGTTTTGCTTTTGTGAATGTGTTTTTTATCTTAGTCTAATTACTTAATCTGGAGGTTACGAATAAATATTATTGTCGAGAGAAAGCCCTTGTTGAAACGGACCGAGTGACTACCCATATTAGTAACACAAGTATAGAAGATGGGTCCTTACCTGATTAAATACCTTGCACGCAACAAGACGAATCACTCAGTATTCAGAATCCCGTACCAAGTATTCTGAAGTGCTGGCCACTGGATGATATATATGTTGATCAAGCAGATTATAGTTTTTTTCTATATCTCAATGAAATGAAAGAAAATTTATTTTTGGATTCTTTCGTTACCACTTTTATATATTCTGAATTAATTTTTTTATTGAATTTCCCTTTTCTTCAAACGATTTATCATAATTGAATACTGCACGAAGAAATCTACAAGAGATTATTCCAGTTAAACTTTGGTTTTTTTATCAATAAAAATGCCACACCTTGGATGAATCTAACTTTCTTCTTTCCCTTGCTTCAGTTATTATCGATATCAAACAGTGATAATTTGTCGTTGTTGATAAGTTGACTAACGTTACTGGAATAGTTATCCTATTACTAAACTATTTATATTTGATTAAAATGCCTATTTCGTTCAACTCTGAATGTAAAGTTGGAGATGGCTATAATGAACTAAATGGTTCATTTATTCCTATTGATGGAAATCTTAAGACTTCAAAGAAATTAGAGAAGTTCAAATTTGGCCTTCCCATGGATGTGTCTCCTGATAAAATTAAATTTGTGAGACTTTTTGAACAGACAAAGTTAATTCTAAATTTTAGACATGGAATCAGCTACATTCACCAAAATTTCGCGAGTACCTCGATTCTTTCATTCCTAATGATGGAAATAGACATTGGTTATTATGCTGTCAAGTTATCAGAAAAATTGAAAAATGTGAAAAGCCAACAAACTATCCACCAGATTGCGCTCTTTATGTTTCTAAAGTTCTATTCGGGATAAATCTAATGATTACTTTTGAAAAAGAACATTTTCCAGAGGATACAAATGAAGTTAGTAAACCTTTCTAATTTGTTTTTTTAATTCAAGAGTTACAGGTTTACAATCTTTTCAAAAATGCTCATTTGAGTGATATTCAAAAGAATATTCAATGTAGAATATCAGAGAATTTTGATAAATATGAAGAAAAAACACTGGCTGAGGTATTTGAATGTTTAGAGAAGTTGAAAAAAGATAATAGACTGGATTATCCTGCCATCTATTTCGATGTTGAAAAACTAAATGATAACTGCAAGAACATAGTAATCAAACGTGAAAAAGAGTTTAAACACTATTTAACTTTGGTCTATATTATTTACAAGAAAATCGAGAAGAAGTTGGGCACTAATCATCCAGAGACTTTACATCTAGAGCCTTCTGAAACGACTTCATTTGTTGAAGCCTGTGCTAATTTAAAGAAAGCTAAAGATTGTTTTAAACATATTGATGAAACAGATTTCGTATGGATGTATTCAGTGATGAAAACACTGTTTTATTCTTACTTAGACTATCTTAATTGCTGCATCAAAAACAGAAGTGATATCGATGAAGGAAATTATATTTCAGATCGTATTGAAGGAATAAATGAATGGCTTGAAAAGATTGAGGAATGGTTACCACCAAAAAACAATGAATCAAAGACAACCTTACGTTCACCAAACAAGTTAGTGATTTATTACTAAAACTAAAATAAAATAAAGGTTTCAGCCCATTAGTTCAGTGTCCTTCTTCGATAGAATCTCCTAACAAACTATCAGAAAAAGAATCACAAGACATTATTAAGAAAATAGAAGAGACTACCGTAAAAAATATAGATTATTACTGTTATGGACTCATCGATTACGAGAAAATGGCTAGAAAAGCATTAAAAGATGCAATTTTTTACATTGATAGTGGGAAAGATGCTCATTGTATGGAGCATTTCAACAATTCCCAGAAGAAAAAACCTTCAGAGATGCTTGAATACATGGATAAATTATTGAAAAGACATCAAACCATAGGAATCGTATTTTTTATTGACAAAGTGACCCAAAAACACGCTAAAAAAATCAAGAATTTTTTAATGTATTCGCTGAAAAACCAGCTAAAGAGCTGTTCTTCATCTGTCAGAAATCCGATTTCAAAATCTATAATACAAGATCAGAAGTTGTTACTGAGTACTCTCATCAAAAAAGCGGAAGAAGAAGTATGGACATTCAGAAGATTACGGAACGAGTCATGTGGAAATATTAATGATGAACTAACTGCTATCACAGAAAAGGTTTTTGGTAATACGCCCAGGAACGAAGCTTATGTTTACTGCTATTTTGATACATCAATAAACAGGGAAAATATTAACAAGACGGACAAATACACACTAGACATAAAATATGGATATCCCTTTTACATTGGTAAAGGTCAAGGAACCAGAGTACTCGAGCATCTCACCAACCCTAAGGATATTGATCGATTGGAGAATTTAAAATCTCTGTATAAAAAGAAAACCTTAATTTGTAAAAAACTAATAACTGGAATTTCACCTACCATGTCAGAGGAATTAGAAGCTATTCTTATTAAACATGGGAAACCAACATCGAATAAAGATAAACCAAAATTGAAGAATGGTGGACTGAGTATCAGCCCTCAGGATACAATTTCATTGGCTAATTATTTATTAAATTCTGAGAAGGCAGCTGACGTTCCTCTCGAAGAAATTATGAAAAAATTAATGGAACAGTGGGATAATGCTTCTTCTAAGAATGGAATAGAACAAGTAAGCACAATATTCAACAAAAAAGATTCTAATGATCATAAAGATGAAGAAAAAGGATTTGAAACACCAGATAAAGAACAAATCAATAATTCCAATAACGACGAAAATCTAAATAATGATAATAGCAATGCAGAAGTTGAAGAGTTGGAAGTAGAAGCAAATGGCTCTGATAAAAATGAAGGCCTCGATATTAACAAAAAGAAAGAGGTTGAAGTGTCGGAAGAAACAAAAACGAATTATCCTGGTAAGAATGAATATTCCGACGATGATGAAGATAAGGAAGCTGAAGAATCAGGAGAAGAAACAGATGATTCTAATAATCATGAAGATCTCGATGGTAACGAAGACGAAGAAGCTGAAGAATCGGGAGAAGAAACAGATGATTCTAATAATCATGAAGATCTCGATAGTGACGAAAATGAAGAAGCTGAAGAGTCAGAAGAAGAGAGAGCGAATTATTTTGATAGTGATAAAGATGATTTTTCAAACTATTCTAATGATTCTTAAAGATCGAGGAAAATTATTAACATTACTTTTACACAAATGTAGTTTATTAATTTACACTTTATCGTTTTATTCTTTCGCAATAAAAACAATAAATTCAAGTTCTGAATTCAGGAGCACAAGGCATCCTGCAAACTCTCTTCTCCAACTCAGGGGCTGAACAAGCAGGATTTTCGTCAAGCTCATCTACAGCTCTCAAGACTGTTCTTCTTCTGAATTGGGTTCCTTCCCCACAAGGGACAGAGCAGAGAGACCAAGGGGACCATAATCCAACTCGACAGGATTTTCTTGCTGAAATTTCAAAAAAATAAACGACTTATCCTACCGTAACCCACCGCAAGGTCGTTCTTCACAGTGTCTTTCTTGAATCAAGTGCTCTTCTGGAGGACATGGAGTTCCTCCGTTGCGAGCGAATTCCTTGATAATCCTGTTCCTTGTTCTTTTTCCTCGTCCACAAGTCACTGAGCAATTTCCCCAAGGAGACCATTCGGAAACAACACAAGGAACTGGTTCGCCTCCATCGTCGACCATCCCACCGTCTTCTCCGAATTCATTGAGGAGTTGGTGACCTGGCACTGAAATGAAAGTCATTAAATTAATTTCCAATAACAGTAGAAGATAGTATCCCTCTTTGAAAGTATATGAAAACTAGAATATATTTTCGATTTCAATCAAAAACTCACAAATAGCCTTGTTCGTCGAGAAGTCCGGGATACAGAAGGATTTGCATTCCTCTTCTGTCTCAAATTGATTCCTGTTTCCTTTGCAACCAGTGTAGATGAATCTCTCGCACATCTTGGTTTCGTTGTTGAACCAGTACCTCGGGAAAGTTCCTTTACATTGTCCTTCTTCCTTTTCTTCTTGACAAATTTCCTCTGAATGATCACTGATCAACCTTCTGCAGGAGGTCATTTGACATCTTTCCTGTTCCATCAAATTGACATTCGTGCATTCCTGTTCGTGTTCTGCATAGAAGAAAAGTCTTGTCCTGATTCTCACGCCGTCATCGCAAGAAGCACTACATGGACTCCAGTCACTCCAGGAGGTCGTTCTGCAGAGAGGGTTCGGGGTGATCGAGCAGTCGTCCCCGTTGTCTCCTATACAGGCTTCTCGAGAAAGAAGTTCCACAGATTTGCAAGTGGATTCTTCCTCCTTGTTCAAGAGGGTTCTTTCTCGTTGTCTGACTCCTCTTCCGCAACTGACACTGCATGAGGACCATTCCTTCCAGCTTGAGACGGCGCATTTTGAGTTGAAGGCATCTGAATCGCTGCACTCGTTGATCTTAGCGTTGCAGAACTGTCTCTCAGTAGTTTGTCTGTGACAATGGAACATCTGAGCTTTGATAGGGAAGACAAAAACTCTGCTCCTCATCCTGATTCCCTTTCCACAGGTAGCGGAACAGAGAGACCAGGCTTCCCAGTTGGAGACCATGCACTCTCTTCTGTCCTTGTACTCCTCGTCTTCACTGATGTTGGTGGCGTTAAAAGCCTCCTTCTTATACTCTTCCGTGGACTTGCATTGGCCG
>VOSG01000153.1:18997-72812 GCA_009761265.1 Halicephalobus sp. NKZ332
ATCGGGACTAGGACCGAACATAGCGGCTAACGAAGCAAGATGGTGATACTTGTTGACGTGGAAGTGGCCGGTGGTTCTCCCTTGGACTTCTGGATACCAGAGACCTTTCATCTTGATTATCGTTCTGATCTCGCTGGCGTTGGCCTTCATCTCCTGCTCGCCCTTGTAAGTGTTGCCCCATTCGGCAATTTCCTTCATTCCGTCGGTAGAAATCCCTCCGAACTTCCACATCACGTATTTGTTCGAGTGGCTAGCTCCGAGGAAGTCCGTGAAATGAGTCAAATGCAGCACTAAAACAGTTTCCATATATCAAAAATGTCTCTAAAGACTTACAAGTAGGATAATCCTTGGGATGAGTCTCCTTCGACCAGATTCCAATAAATTCAATGTCATATTTGGCCTCATCACAAGCACAGCATTCTGTACTAGGATCATCAACAGGGATCGCCTTTTGGAACCCTTCAACCGCACAGAACTTCTTCGTCAACTCGTTCTCCTCAGCATACCAAGTATTTCTGGATTGAATCACACTAGCTTTGAAAATCACACAAGCATCTCCCGCTTCTGGAGCTCTCCAAGTGACGTGGACAGAGGTCTTGGGACGGAGGTTGGAATGACTAACTCCGGCGCTTCTGCAATTCGGAGCCACCCTAGCATCCCCTCGATCGCGTTTTCGCTGAACAATAATTGTTATTTTCATTTCTAGTACTGTTATTGTCAAGATTTAAAATAAATAAGAACCTTTGGAATGTCGAACTTTCCCGCAGGCCTTCCATCTTCGAATTGCGCAACGATCCCGAATCCTCTGAAGGTCTGGACAGTGTAGGCCGTCTGCCAGCCACGTAGAGATACTAAATAAAAGCAATCATCCAAAATCAACACAAACAAGATTTACTTTTATAGCTCTTTCCTGGGATATATCCAGTCACATCGCCCGACTCTTTCTCTGACGTAGGGAGGATCTCCAAGCTGAACCCATTGCTTCCTGGTCTTGGAGCTCCTTTGGCTTCATAAAGTGTGTGAGAACAGTCTTCTTCTGCCCCAGAAAATCCAAAAATAAAAACAAAAAGTAACCAAAACCGCCTCATCTAGTCGAACAATTGCCAGACAAGCCAGATTTTTTCGCACTTTACGTTGAGAAAAGAGGAAAGAGTGATTTGTGGCAATCCTAGCTAATCCCGGATCCCATCTGGCAAGAAACAAATCTGTCTAGCAGTCGCTGACTGTTGTGATTTATGGGCAATTTGATCGATAGAGAAGGAATGCGCATATCCGGGTTTAACCTTTGCTCATTTGCACGATAATCGAACAAGGGTCATTAGAGATTAATTGCCTTCGAAAGAGTTCAAGCCGAGAAGGAGACAATATGATAAAATAACATAAATAAAGAAATTGTATAAAATATGCATGCTACTTGTCGATGGATAAGGAGATTGATTTTTATTTACATCACAACTCATCCTTATCCAGAATATAAATTTCCAGCTCAATCCGGACAACCTAGTAATTTTCATTTTCCAAAATATTTGGTCCTCTCAAATAATTAATTCACTTTGTGAATATCAAAGTTGCTATTTATTCACCTCAATTTCTATTTCAATTATAATCTCTTTGCACAAGACCACTCATAATAACTGACAAAGTTAATATCATTAATCTAATTGGAAATCAATTCTCCCTATCACCTAGCCTCAGAAATAACTCCTCCTCTTCTTGACAAAACCAATAGGCAGAAAATAAAACTTGACTTTCTTAATCTTTTATTGGAAACTATTGCATCTAATTATGAGTTGAGTGAAATTTTGTCTTTATCGACTGAACAGATAAAGTAACATAATTACTGAAGATTGGAAACCAATTTTGTGACTTGTATTAAAATCACTCAGAAAGAAATCTTCGTAGCTATCGTGATAAACAGCATCAACGTACTCTTTGTATCTACGAGTGATTAACCTTGTGTCATTTTCGAAAGTCATGTTTTGACATTGGGAAATGGTATCCACGCAATGATCTCCATCGATAATGTAGTTCCTGCAGAGCTTCATGGCTGTGTCTGTATTACACACCGACTGGATGTAATTCACTCGACAGCGAATAGATTCCCATCTCTTCCTGTCAATTATTTGACTATTACCTAACTTCTGATAAAAAACTCACTCGCAATCGTCTAGCTCCATAATTCCACACTCCTGAGCGAAGTACATTGGCTTCCAGAAGAGACACCCTATCTCGGCCAGATCCTCCTCAGTCCCATTCCCACATAAGTTTATGTTCATCAAAAACTCTGTCCGCAGCGTGCTACTAATAGGGACATCGTGTACTTGACAAAAAACGTCTTTAGCAAAACACTCTTCCTTCCCCATGCTGAGCAAACAATCGACGCATCCATTGACTAGTTTGCACCGCTCCACAGCTCCATCTTCGTATTCGATTCTGTTGACGACAGCCATTTCAAAACACTTAAGAGCTATCTAAAAAATCCACCGTAATTAAGTGAAACTAGATCTTACAGTACTTCCCTGTCTTTCCCGGTGCAGTTTGATTCAAGCACATATCCAGACTTAGTGTAAAAAGTATCTGCATCAACCCCGATGTTTTTAAGTAAATGTAGAAAAAGGAAAAAAGCCAAAAGTTGTCGCCACATGGAAACTGTTTATAGTGCAAATAATATTTTCCACCATAAACATAAAAATATATTACCTCCAAAATTAGATTACGGTATTAAGTGACATTGTTTATAGGCAACTATGGTTAATTTGCGTCTTGGTGTTAAGGGTTCATTGGTGTCCATTACAGAATATGTTTTGAAAGCTTAATTATGTCACTATTTTGCAAGTTCCAATCAATTTCTGAATTCATTCTTAGATTTTAATTTACCTTATACCTTAACAAAATCCATAAAATCATAGCCCAGTCTGTTCTATAACTGTCTTGGACTATGCACAGACAATAGTCAAAGTATTAAAACGATAAATCCAAGCATTCAAACACATTGATACAGTACTTTTATACTCTTTACACAACCATTTGAAGTAATTTCTAATTGTCTTCATAAATTCCCGTTTGAACAATATCACTCATAATAATTTTAAAAAATCGTCCTCAAACCAATTATGGATCAATCATCTCGTTATTATAATTTTTTGTAAAATTGTAAGTCACAAGTTTTGCCATCGAGCAACTCAGTTTCCTAAAAGGTTCTAAAATCCATATTTTCCTATTTTAAAATATTCAGAGTTCATTTTCTGCTCATTATATTCACCTCGAAGTAATTTGAGAATCATTGGCTTTATTTACTACCCCGCAGTTATGGATTTTGGAACTTTTTGGAGCACTCCACATTATAGTATATTAACGGAACCCCAATAAAATGAACGTTTTTAGCTAATCTTTTTTTCAGTAATAATTCTGAGAATGATAGGCCCGGAATATGCTGCAAAATCTAGGGAAAACAAAGTCACTAAAGTATAGTTCCGTATGCATTTTTGATAGTGACGCAAACCATAACATATTAATTCACTTTCCTCAATATTTGAAAAACCCCGACTCTATTTTTCTACAAATTAATTATACTATTTTTATATTCCAAGGATTCCGTCCTATGAAACTGTCCGGAAAACCCTAATCTGGTTTTTTCACTCCATTACTTTCCTTTTAATTTCCCCGACATAGAGCTCAACTGGAATTAGTTCCCATTCCTCTTCGAACACAACTCCTCTAATGGAACTCTTGTTCATTTTTCACCCAAGGCAAGACGGATCGCATTGTTTTGTCAATTGTCGCTTTTTGGCAACTTGGGTAGGGCCAACATTACCAAAAACGGGACGGACAGAGTTGGAGTCTAGCAGAAGACAAGCGGCTTCCGCCACCATTTTATTGACTCATCTTTTCGCAATAAAAGATTGTCAACCAACATATACTAACATAATATGCTCCAAGGGAAATGCTGGGTCTTGAGTTTTTATACAATGACGAATATTTAATGAATTTTTTAAACTCCATCTTTCCGAAATTAAATGGACTCCTTTTGGTATATTTTTAATTACGAAGATGATGAGATTACGTAAAAACATTGGAGTTCGTTCAATATTTTTTATCATAGTTAAAATTTATCTTCTAAACACGAGTCCGATCAGTAAATTCTTCCTACTTTTCTCAGAGTTCGAAATCGACTGCGAAATGTTTTTGTGGCAAAATTCATTTCTTTTTTCATAATAGCATAATTTATGCGTTTCTCAATCCTTGACAATTTGCCAGATTTTATTTTGCTCCAGACTATTTTATTGTTCTGCCCGTTTTTTCCGATTTCTGCTCTTTAAAAATTCCCTCAGGAATATGGACTAGTCCGAAAAAGTTATCTATCCACCATTTGCCACTTCTCGTGGCAGAGAAAAATGATAAAAGCTTCAATAACTTTTGTTTTTTCCACTTTAGAGTTGTCCCATTTGGTGAAAACTGTCTTGTCAAATGAGATTTCCGGAAATGACATTCCCCATTCAAGCCCAAAATTGCTTCAATTGGGATACTGCTTTTTTTGTCCGAGTCTGGGTTCTTCCCTCAGGACATGATGGATGACCGCGTTGGAGAATTGGATGTTTTACAGCTTCTCTGAGTTTAAATTTTTAGCCATGTCTGGGTTGCGAAGGAAGTGAGGATGGTCAGAAGGCAGACGATCATCATTGATAATTCCGATGTAAGTTTGAGTTTCTCAAAGCCCTATTTTTATCTTCGCTTTATTTATTTCAATAGTTTTTCGGCCTGAAATCGTCAAAATTAAAACAAATCCTTTGAAATGTTCATCGGAAAGGAAATCACTGTACTTGTTTTCGAGATATGATGAGTGCTGTAGACATCGGTGTTGAATATATAGTGATTTCCTTACCGAATTCATATAAAAATTCCATAGATTTCTCTGCTAAAAGTGAATTCGAAAACTGAGAAGTTGAATAAACTTTTGTTCGTTCAATATGGACTCAACTTCATGTATGAACTCTTTTTTTCAGCAAAAACCAAGTCGAATCGGCTGCTATCGCTTGATAAAATCGAATTTCCATTGGAAATGCCTGCTTTCGACCCTCCTTGTCTACGCCTGCGTTTCCTACGCCATTTGGTGTTATCTTAAGAATGCCTACGATGGTTCCGTTGTCTTCAACTACAGTCACGGACCCTGTAGTCAAGGTTATAACTTTATCCCCATTGCCTTCGGCCTGCTACTATACTTGATTTATCTGACAGAATGCTGGCATGCAAGATCAAAGAACTCCTCTATCCCTGTGACGGACGTGAGGGAAGCCCAGGAATACATCCAGAAACTCAAAGAAGCCACCCCCATAGTCTGGTGGAAAAGCGTCTGTTATCACTATTTGAGAAGGTCGAGACAAGTCACCAGGTATCGTAATGGCGACGCCGTGACGGCGACTCAGATCTTTTATGAACGAGTAAATTCCCATACTGCCGGGAACGTCTTCATGTTCGATGTCTGCGGATACAGAGACATCTCCAAGTCCCTCGTGGAGTTCGAAAAGTTCCCCGTCGTCAAATTGAAGTTCTCCAAGGGGTTTGTGTTTGCTTGTGTGCAAGCCGCGAACGAATTCGAAGAGCAAAGAACACGATTTTTCAACGAAAACGAAGTCCGAGATGACTACATGGAAGTCAGAGAAGGTTTGGACCTTGTTGAAACCCCCTTCGTCGAAGAAATGATAGTATATACCAACCCTAATTTGAAACAGCCATGGTACTTGTCGTCTACGGTGTATTGGATATGTTCTGCTTTACTCCTCTCTTGGCCTCTGAGGATGCTGGGAGAGTTGATGACAGCACACGTCCACTACCACGCAACAAAGCTCTTCGGAACGAATTATCTGAGTCCTTCCAGCGTCAACTACACCGGACCCCTCACCAGGACAGACACCATGGAGTCTGTGGAGTTGGAAAGGGCCCTGAGGGAGAACTACCTGATAGTCCCGAGTTACTCCGAAGCAGTGCTACTGGATCCTGTAAATCCGTCCGCGTTCATATTTCCTTCTCTGAGGGCAAGGATAGAACAACAGTCTTACTGTAACGAGAATGTTATCACAAATTACGGGGCTATTAGAAACCAAAACTCCTCCGCCAGACCGCCTCCGGCTTTCTCTTCTTTGTTCTCCTCCTCGAGATCTCAGAGCTCTTCGAAGATCCCACCGAGATCGATATCCATGAATTTCCCCGGCCCCAATCCGAGACAAATCCAGAACTCCTCCACTGCCGGTGTCCCTGTGCCCAGGCCGAGTCAGCTGTTGCAGAAGAGTTCCAAGTTGCCTCCCAGATCGATTTCCATCTCCGGGATCTGCGGAACAGCGAGATCCAGCGGGTATCAAAGTGAGAATATCTCTCCCATCATAGAGAACCTAGAGAGGAGACCGTTGATCGAGCCGATGCAGGTCGTGGGAGACGAGCCACCCCCGAGTTACGAGGTTTGTGGAAAGATACTTCTTTATTTTAAAAAATAAGTTTAAAGCCTCGAAGTTAAAAACAGGGGAATTTACTGTAATTTCGACTCACAATCATATCAGAAAGTTTACTTTTCAAAGTCCTATGTAAAAACTTCTCTAAGTTCGGATGGCATTATTTCAAAGAAGAAATGAGGTCCTTTGATATGGATGCCAAATGAAATTACGGTTCTTTCGTTACTATCGGGCATTCCCAACTTTCCACTATCAATCTCCGAGCTTCTCGCTCGATGACTATCAAAACAAACAACTTGAAACGAGCAAATACTGAAGGACATAAATTGCCTCCGATTCCTCCTTTTCGATCCCCCACTGGAAATCCCTGGTTTTTGATCTCTAAATTCGAACTTCAAAAAATTCCATCTCGACGAGATTTTTCTCGAGTTACACTTGGGTTTAAACGCTCTTAATCGCATCCTGACGTTGGATTTAGTAAATCTTTTTCAGGTGGCCCTCCGGATGTGTGCTCCCATTTACAACCGGATCCGTCAATCCGCTCACTCGATATCCTCCTTGCTAAACTCCCTCTCGAGATCAAACAGCAAAGATCTTCGGCAATACAGTTTAGACGGACCTTCCCAACCTTAGGAGATTGATTTAAACCTCGGTTTAATCCAGTCCTTTCGGGAGATCCATTAATCACCCAGATCTGGATAATGGGTCAGGTCCCACGTGGATATTGGATCAACAAAGATCAACTTTTCTTTGTTGGCACATTTCTGCAGAGAAACCCTTTGCTGATAATAATCTGGAGCTAAACAAACACTTCGGGGACTTTTGATAATTGTCGAGTGGACAGAGCGGCGCCGAGACCTTACTTGTCGTCGAAATCTGCCGATTTGCGTCGCCATGTGGGCGGGACGCACGCCGTCCGGGGTTTCCCCATTCTCAGTGCACCATATTAATCTGCAGCAACATTCTACTCTGCACCTATATTAATCTACAGCAATATATCGGTCACTTTTGCTGGCCATTTTGCGTCATCTCACTTGGTAAATCTTCCTTTGATATCCTTGTATCTGTTGCTAGATTAGAGGGCCTTCTAGAGAGATCAGGGAGATTTGTAAAGAGATCAGAAAAACTTAGAGTTTGGGGAGGAGGACTGACCATTGGTCACTTCGTGGTCAGTTGGGATTCCCTCGTTTCTTTTCAGTTGTCATGTTTTTCTCGATTTTTCTCTGTGTTTCTCGGTGCTCTAATTCTCACCGATAATATTAAGGGAGCTTTTTCAACAAAGACAAAATGCTTAGTAAGCTGAACGCTTATCTCTCCCGGCGTCCGAGTTCCATATATGATTTCCCTCATTTTTGTTCACGTGTATTGCAGCTTTATTGTTGTTTTTGTTTTTGTTACTTCATTAGCAAGTCAATTTTGTACTTGTCTGTGTGTCCGCATATATATTAATATATATAGGATTTAATTTTGCAGGTAACTAAAGCGATTTCTTCTCACGTGTCAATGAGCCCTGACCCGTCTTCAATGACCCTATACCAACCCCAATCGAATCCATACGCCGGGCACGCGAAGACACTGGATGAACAACTACAACTTTACATCGAATCCGGACCTAACTTCGACGTTTCCCCGGGGGCCAAGTCGAAAATAATAGTTTTGGGGAATTCCGGTGAGTATTTTCGTATAGTCTTCAATCCAAAACACATCTTCCAATTTATCGCGAAAACAAAGCTCGGATAGAATTATTCAATTTCCGAAAACAGTGGACTTTGTTATTCTGTTCCTATGGATTTTCGAAAATTAGATATTTTTAATTTCAAATCGACGGCTTTGTTTTCCTATTGATTTTCCTCGGCAATTGTGCTGACCTCGCTGTGTATGCAAATTATTCTAGAACTCTTTTGTGCGAGATCAATTTGGGTTCGAGCCAAATTGTCCTCGACAGATTCGGATTGATTGATATCCTTTTATCTTTAGGAGTCGGGAAAACTAGTATAATCTACTCCCACAAATATGGGGACACAGGGATGCTGGCCCCCTCGGCGACGATCGGGGCTTCTTACATAAATTGCAACGTCGTCGTGGAGCAGGAGCCGATCCAGCTCCAGATCTGGGACACCGCCGGCCAGGAGAGATTCAGGTGCATGGTGCCCATGTACATGAGGAATGCCACCGCCGCCATCATAGTTTACGACATCACTTGCAGAAAGTCCTTCGAGGATGTCGACAAGTGGGCTTCTGGTGAGTCTTTTGGGCTTTATCGATTAGGTTGCTATCGGACAGAGACCAAAACAAGGGACGGTCGGCAGGAAAGATAATGTTTGTCTAGAGAATTTTGGGAAGGAAGATGGATTTCTTTTTCGAGATCTTGATTTAGAAGAATCTGTCTTCTTATTAATCTCGGATTTGATTGATGTTCAGAGACTACTGTAAAACTTTATTTTAAGAGAGTTAGATTCAAACGCACTTTAGTTTTAGAGTTACTCTATTCTCGATTTCAGAACTTCATCGTTGTGCTGGGGTCAAAGATCCCCTGATTTTCCTCGTGGGGAACAAAGCAGATCTCGAGGCTTCCAGACAAGTCACGGAAGGCGAAGGTCTGACAAAGGCCGCGAAACTCGGGGCGAAATTCTTCGAGATCTCCGCTTACGACATCAACTTCATCGACGCTGTCTTCGGAAGCCTTGCGGAATCCATCCACGACAGATTAACGGAGGTCAAATCAGCCCCGCTTTCTCCTGTCGAGAGCGATCCGAAATCGGGCAAAAGTTCTCCTATAATCAAACTTCCTCTTTTATCTCCAAAGAAATTGGATCAGAACGGAAATGAGTCCAAAAAACCAAAAAGATCTTGCTGTGTCATTTCCTGAAGAAACTAGAATCTAAGCGAGCAAACGGGTTTACAGTATCTTGCCACACCTTCAGGTCAGCTCGAATAACTTCAGATATTCTCTATTTTGTCGATACTCAGTTATTTGACTTACTTGGCAAATTAGGTTTTGTTGAATTGAAAAATTTCCATAAAGTTGTTAAGAGTCTTGATGTCGGTGAAGAAACTGCAAACTTAGAATTGGAAATGTTAAAGAAATTTCTCGAAGAAAAACCAGGACTTTCGGGCAATATTAATTGCATGGAGATCTCAGGGTGTTTGTTGTGCAGCATTATTTTTAGAACTTTGTAGGAGTATAAGATTAAGTTCCGGATTAGTTTCAAGGCGAATACTACTTTTTGAATTCAAAGAGTTTTTACCGCATGTCCAAAATTTTGCAAAAATTTTGATTTTTTATAACTTTCCTAACTTGCATATTCTCCCATTTCCCCGGAGGATTATCCCCTTCTACCTTTTCATAACCGCAGTCCACCAACGGTCAGTAAAATTCCTAAATCCTCGTAAATCGTCCATGCTGTTCCAAAAATCGGAAAAGAGAATTCTAATTTTTAGCAATAATTAATTACCCAATCCCAAGTTGCCTCAGGGTGAGTCACTTGCTCAACTGACTTCCCTGGATCAATCGATCCTCGTTCCCGAACCCGGTGGATCAACATGACGAGGACGCTTGTTTTCTCTTTTCACCCGACTTGCCGCTTCATCTATTGTACTGTTTTGTCCTTGCAAAGTCCGCTGTCCAGCCTAGAGCGGATTTCAATTTATCCTTTTCAATGTTATGGAACATACACATAACGTATCTTTCGATTTTAAAATAACTAAAGTTTCATTCAACTTTTCGGAATTCTCCAGGATTTCGTGAAGGACTGAAATTTCCGAAGATATCTGATCTAAAACATTGAGGATCTTTGAGATTTCTAAAATTTCTGAATTATTTTGAAAAATATTTCGGAGTTTAAACTACTTTTTAAACAAACATTAATTTTTGTATTGTTTTGCCGACTTCATACTTGTTTATTTGGCTTCTAGGTACTCTGTCAATACTTGTCGAGTTTATTCAAGATTTGAGATTTAAGACAAGTTTGACCACTTCCGTCCGCGTTTCAAAGAGGAGCTTTTCTCGGCTTTTTCTTTTTTGGTAGTGATGATGGTAGTGAGGAAAACCGGTAACCGAACATGGTTTTTTTTCTACGGACGAAATTGGTCTTTTCAGAAGTTTTTTGGAGTTTTGATTTTAGTAGTCCGCGGCCACCTCACTGGAAATTCTGATCTTCAAACTTTGGGATAGAAAAGAAAGAAATTTCGATTTCAAATATTTCCTGAATTTCCATCTTAGAATTTGTTCTCATATCTCTTTGTCATGTTCGTTGATGAAAGGTTCGGAGAATCTTAAGATTTTCTATAAGTTGTTTACAGAATGTCCAGATTACGACGTTTTTTGATTTTATTCCTTTTCTTGCCCTGTACCCTCTCCCAGCAGTTCCAAGACTACAGATCCAGGGACATCTTCTGGCAAAATGAGGAGCATCCGATCAGGTTATTCGACGTTCCTACTGTCCAAGAGCAAACGAACTTCGCCTTTCACAATATCCAATTCGAAAACAGCGCTCCTCTCAGACAGCAGTTTGTGCAACAAGGAAGGCAGGTGGACAATGTGTTTATACCTTATGAGGCCCAGAAGGAGCGAGAAAAGCCGAAAGATGCCATCGTCGAGCAGATCAGCTCCTTAATCCCCAGTAAACAGGCTCAGGAGAAGGTTCTGGAAATCGTGGACTCTAGGTGGGTTTTGGGGAACTGAGGACCTTTAAGGATTTTTGGAACTATATCCCCTAAAACGATCTAAGAGATCCAAAGAAAGTATCGAGTCCGGATACAAACGGGAATAAAGGAAATTGTTTAGGGACAGATCTATTTGGGACCACCAAGGACGACTAAACACAAAACCGGTTAATATTTATCTTGCGGACTTGGTGTATTTTGATCCGAGAAGAGCAACATACAAGAGATATTGTACCTTGGTGGTTCCATAGATCAATCTTCAGACATTTTTTGAAACCCAATCGTTTTTTCGAAATACCTTAATACAGTGATGATGTTCCAGAGACAAATCGCTTCTGGAAAAAATCTCAGACATCTCAAAGATGTTCACGACCTCCAGCAAAAGCACCGGATTGGACCAATCCGAATTCTTCCACGACATCGTGGAAAACGATAGGACCAGGGAAAACGTCATGCACGAACTCAAAGATTCCCTAAATCCAGAATACAAATCTATCGCGGATGAACTAGTGACAATCCAGAGGAACAAGACTTTGAGCGACAACCAGAAGCTGAACATCCAAGGAGATGTTCTTGGAAGCTTGACCAGACAAGCCAAAAAGGCTCTGGAGGGATTCGAAACTTTATTTCAAAGTAAGTTCACAGTAAGGATAAAATTGGATTTCATTGACAGGGGGTGTTCATTGCGAAAATGAACTCAATCTATGATTATTTATTTTCAAACGATTTACTGTAACGATCACTCCAGGATCCCATCGAGACCGTCGACAACTGAAGGATGATGCGGAAGTCTGGAACTATCGGTCCCCCATTTATGCCAAGCCCGGGACCGAGTCCTTCCCTTCTCATCTGATACCCTCTGCCCCCATAGTCAACGTCCCTCCTATCCCCTCGGTACCACCCCCGACAAATGGGAACTATGCAGACAAGCTGACAAAGAACAGGTTCCTTATGCCTACTCCTCTAGAGAATCGTCCACAAGAATATCCCCCTAAGGGCTTCTTCCCACAACAACCAACGAGATTCCCGAATTTCGTCCCGATGACCGGGGATTACAGTGCCCCACAGGTTCCTATATTCGAACCTCCGAGACCTACGACGACACCTCCGCCTCCCACATTCGGGATGGATCTGAGTGAATCCCCGAACACCAGAAGCAGAACGTTCGAAGACAGAAACAGACTCTTCCAAAGAGGACAGGAGGCTTTGAATCAAGCGAGGATCACGGTATGGAACGATGGGAGTCAGTTCATCGAGAGAGGTCAGCAGGGAATCAGACAGATTGTGGATAATGTGAGAGGAGCGATCAGCGGGGTTCCAGTGCCACAATATGTTCAAAACAGTAATCAGTACAATAAGGTGAGTTCATGGACTTGCAGTTCAACGAACAAGTAGGACATAGATGAGCATTTAAATTTTAACCGAGAACCCAGAACCTAGAACAATAGGATTCTATCCAAAAATAAATAGGAGATCTACATTGGAGACAATCTAAGGAATGCAGGTCGGGGAAGACTTAATTGAACCTTTCTCACCAGTTTTTCGGAAAAATGGCCTTGTCATATCCCAAATCATTTTTCAAAAATCAGGGAAATCCGAAAAACATTTCGGAGATAAGTCAATTTTATACCAAATCTATAATCAAGTCTACTCTCTTGTAGAAAGTTCAAAAATATAAGAAATGTATCTTTTTTCAATTGAACAATTTGGATCTTCTGAATCCACGATATATTTAAAATCAGTAGAATATGGAATTTCGAAAATTGCTCTTTTGATTTCCAGCCTCCTATCATCGATGTTGGAATCTCTTCCCCGATCCTCCAACCCACTGGGATGTCTCCTATCATTCCTATCAATGAACCCAAGTCTATCGGATCCTTCGATACTCATATCAATCGTTACGATTCCGGCTCTAACAAGAACACGCACAAAGTGATTCTTCCGGAGAACTTCATGCAGACATTCGACTCCAAAGCCCCTGTTGTTACTTCAGGAATGAACCCGGGATTCCAGAGCCCCGTTCTGGAACCAACTTTCAATTATATCAACAGGCCTAGAGTGTCTCCCTTCGGATCCAACACCGGCATGCCTCCAGGATACGTCCTCACAGGGTACAACAAACCCACTTTCCCTCCTCTGCCGGATCTGAGGATGGGCCATGAAACTTACATCCCGGACTCCATGGGGATAAATCAAGCCAGGCAAATAGTCAAGCAAGGGGGTTTCTATCCGGTCATCGAAGGTGCCAACTCCATATACGGATCACAATCAGGACCAATAGGAACCCACGGATACGATGGAGGTCCTTATGGATCTGCCACTGCGGCGAGAGAAGGCAAGCCGGATAACACCAGAATCCTCACAAATAACAACATCCATAAAAAGACTGAACCCGAAACAGTACTCCTCACAGAGACAAATCCTGTAGCTGGTCTGGAATTTGAAACACCGTCATCCACAACTACCACGACAAAAGCCCCAGAAGTCACTCCATACACTACCTATCCTGACTACAGACAAATCCTCTTCCCCGTACCCCTCAACCAAGCCAAGGCAGATCCTCGGCCGGCGACCTGGAATGGACGGAAACAGGGCATGTTCGGGGGAGGAACGAATGAGTATCGTGAAGACAACGGAAGACTGGTGGAACAGGACTTTTACAAGGACATCAACAACCAGAACCACTGGCCAAGTGCAATCGACGACAGGAGGATGAAGGGGTATATTGATCCGGCAGTGAGATACGGACCTGTAGTCAGTCTCGAGAACAGCCCCAAACCACCTTATCAAGGTACTAGCAGAGCAAGTCAGAAACAGGGGTACATGGAGGGAGACGACCTCAGTTCCTCTGACGTCATCGGGAGCAGACAATGGGGCATGGATATCGAAAGGAGTTTCACGACTCCGCTCCCCTGGAACGAACAGACTACGACCATCGTTAGCGTGCCTCAGATCGACATTGATTCAAAGTAGGAAATTTTCGGAAGTTCAAATTTCGCGAGATTTTGGCAAACTATTTCAATTCTCGGTCATTTTCAGATTAACGTTCCCGGCTAACCAAGGAGCTAAGCTGAGCGACAAAGAGATCGTTTGGAACAGATTATCCGAAACCGCAATGAAGCCCCCAGAGAAAGGTCAAATCAGACCCTACTTTGGTCCTGAAGAAATCACCCGGAGTAGGTACGTCAACGTGAATCCTCCTCCGAATAACATCAGAGACGGAATGACAGATAAATTTATGAAAATCGATTTGCCGAATACTTCCACTATTTCTTGATCATACTGAAGGTATTTATTTATCAAAATAAAGTGCAATATAACTATTTTAGAAAGACAAAATTTCGGAATACAGGATACTGTGGGAACTTTGTTATCTTTTCCTTGAATAGAGACCATTGTGCAAAATGAGGAAACAGGATTTTGACCGACCTTAGGGTTTTTCGTCATCTGACGCAATATTAAAATTCTTTTCGGACCTTTCTTTTTTCTAGAGCACCAGAGAGATTCATAACATTATTTCGAGGGGCTGATTTATTTCCCAAAAATCTTTAACTCACATCCAGAATTATTTCTATTTGATAGAATTTAGGTGGGTTTTTTTGAAGAAAATTATTTCTCCATCAATTTAATGACTTTCGAAAATTTATACATATTTGTTATTAATTTACAAAATTCACTTTTCCATGATTTAATCAGAATTCAAATTGAAAGTCGCAATGTTCTCCAACGAAGCCGGGATTACAGTAGCATTTGTACTTTTCCTTTGTCCAAGCTTTGAATCCACATTCGAACGGTGGATTCAGTTTCTTTCTGATACAAATTCCATTGTCGTTACAGAGTTCCTTGTTACAAGAAGAAACGATTTCGGTTAATTCTTGAATTTTCGGGCCGTAATTGTTTTCGAAAAAGTCTTTAAATCCTGGACACCTGGTTTTCATGTTTCTCGAACTGGACCAGATAATGAGACCTTCAATACCGTAACCAGCAGATTGGACAGTGGAGAGACAGACATCTGTCTGGAAAATGAGATTAATATTTAATATTTTTTAATTTAAAAAGATGAATAATTGACTATTATGAAATCCATATGAAACTAATCTCCTGGACTTTGATCAATTTTCTTCCCACAAATACCGTAACGCTTACCTCGTTGTAATAGTCAATGTCGTCGTAGTAAAACATTGTAAAAGGATAAATAGGAATCTCTTTCCCGATGTTCTTCTTCACGATAAGAGCCTCCATGATCCTGGCGTGGGTGTTCCTCTCCCTCCAAGACTTGTCCATTTTGTTCCCGTTGTAGTAATAAATGGAAGGAAACAAAGCCGAACTGGCCTCAAAGAGCCAATGAAGTTTTCTGTTGGCTTCTCGCTGTCTTCTTGAACAACGGTTTTTGTGTCTCCCAGCGTCGTAGTTGCAACTCGGGAATCCGTAGAATCCTATTTTCGCCTTCGGAAGGAGACGACGGATTGTCTTGATCGTCCTCAGCATGAACCTTCTGAAAAGTAGTTGTAGGCGACTTCATCAAGTCGTTGTTCTGGACAATTTCTAAGATTTATTAGGGGGATAAAAATCAGCAATAAAAGTCCCATCGAAAGTAGAAAATAGTGAATGGAAAATTAACTTCGATTGCAAGTGGGATTTATTGGGATTGTAAAGGTCACTATTAAAAAGTGGTAATAAAGATGAAAGATAGTAGATAAGAGAGTACATCTCGTTCACTATTCTAGTCAATATCCAAGTCTCATTATTCACAAGGATGATCATCTAGAAATAATCCTAGGAGAAAAACTGTTTCCCAGGACTTTATCTCAAAAATAAAAAACCCACTTTGCGGCTCTATTAAACTCTTTTTCCGCCACCTCTGTCGCAAACCTATCAGAGATCCCTGGATATCTCTCCTTCACCCAGTTGATGGACTCCATCTGATAAATTCTCTTGTTCCCATAATTCATCTCCCACAAAGGTCTCCAAGCCTCGTAGTCTATTATCAACAATCCAGAAAACTTCTTCTTCTTTTTGATATATTTCGAAATATCCATTCTCACTTTTTTTAAATGTGAAAAGAGATTCGTTTTTTGAGGAATTCCTCCATTGATGACTTTGACTACCGCAGAATTCGTCTCGGGGTCTGAATCATCGATGTAGTCCTCTTCCCCAGTGGAGTTCAAAATTACCAATCTCGGATAAAGCCCTAAATTCGATTCATAGAAAGTCAGGATTTTATCTCCCAAAAAAGTTTGGTTGGTATTTGTGACGATATCGTAATCTTCAGGATTCAAAACGTTTTCATTTTTGCACAGCGTTGAAGGTACATTCCAGTAAAACTAGAAAATTCCAAACATTTAAAAAATTTAAAAATTCAAAAATAAAAAGTAAAAGAATCCGGAAACTTACTTTCAGACATCTCCCATTTTTTAAATTTAAAAAAAATAAAATAAAAAATAAAGCACTCTTTGACATGAAGAACATGCAGAAAATGACCAGTTTTTGAAATTATCCGGATTTTATTAGATTTCTTTTTCCGTCAAAATTGCAACTCGCAGATGTTACGACCATAAAGTCTTCCTCGAAGAACCCCCGATCATTGGCGTCCCCGGAGGCTCGTATTTCAAGGTGGATAAAAAACAACAAAATTTGATGACTTGTTTTTTAAATTCAAAAATAAATAAGTGACACAAGACGAACCTGTTCAACCCACGTTTTCCAGGGAACGCAGATTTTATTTTCCACTTTAGAAAAATCATAAAATTAATTTTTATGGACAAGATAAATCACCGATCAAAAAAGTAGTCTCGAAGTCGTTAGACATGATTAATTTTCTAAATTTATCTTGCTTAATATCATCAATAAACTCGAATTCAATATACGACTTCAACAACTGAGTTTTTGCAAACTTCAGAACCAAATACGAAATATTTTCTTACCAAAATCCATTTCTTATTTTTATAGTAGTACAACTCTTTAAATTTCGAAATCGAATACGAAATATTTCCATATTGAAATATATTTCTCCTTCTTAAAATAGTATGGAACTGATTTTATGGATCCATCTGGACTTTTTCGAAACTAATAAATTTCTGCACTTTTAATGTTCATTTCGGAATCAAAGATCATTTTTAACTATTTTAAACAAAATCAAAATCCAACTAGCTATATCGAATTTCCTATTTAAAAGCAATAAAATTAGAGTTTATTCCAGATATTCTTATTGCTAAAGATTAAAGCAAGTGATCGGCACGTTATTATTGTTGTCGATGTTCTCGTTGCACAAACACGTATTAGGGGTTAATGAATGAGACCAAAATATATCTCGTGCCCTTGGTGGTCAGGAGTCCCTCATGAAGGTGAGTGAGTCTCCCGGGGAAGAGCATCGACCACCCAGGTTCGTCTGCAGGGACAGTGCAGTTGTATCTCACGTAACGAACTCCTCCGCCTTCATAATCAACTCCTTTTTTATTCAGGGCAATGTCGATGGAATAGGTGGAGGCATCGTGGTGAGGACGAAGGGAGGCTTGTTCGTCAGGCCTGTATCTGACCACGAACATCATGTTGGATTTTACCGGCTGAAATTGCTCTTAAATGAAAATTCAAAAGTGAGAAAAACTGAATTCCCTCAATACAATGAGCTATACCAACTTTGATATTTTACTAGATAAAAATGGGGGAAGTTTGAAAACCGAAGTGGAGTAATTTGATCTCCTTTTCTAATATCTCTCGACTTTAACTCTTGACCTATGTCGTCAAGACTCCGACTTACCCTCTGATAGAACCCGATGAAAGTCTTCTCCTGCATAGGAGCAACATAGTCGTCCATGATTTGAAGCCATTGCTTGTCGAATCCGACCTGGTTCATGTGGATATCTCTTGTAGGGACGTTCTCGTATCCACCATCTAATCTTCTATCATAGTTAGATCCATCTGACCATCGACCGTAGTTCTCCATGATTTCGATGATTTCTCTACAGAACCTCAAACTTACGAAGGGGAAATCATAGACATCGGGACAAGCCAGAGGAACTTCGACGCCTTCGGAAATGTAGTGTTTGTACTCCGGGTGGATGTATCTCTTTTCCCAGAGCTCCTTGTTGTTGGGGTAATCATAGAGTTCCGCATTCAGATAATCTTCTGGGATATTCCCGAAGTTGTCAGAAATGACCAAGAATCCATAGTTTTCCTCGTTGTCTACGTACATAAAGTGTCCTCGATCTCTGCAGAAGAACGCAAAACTCATATCCGGATCGAATTTTCTGTCGAACTCATACGCTTCCAAGAAAAGCGGCAATTTTTCCCGAGCAATCAAGAGAGCTCCGGTGACGAAGGGGACATTCCAGAATCCATTTTGTGTTCCTTCAACGATGTCGACGTAATCCGAAGACCTGGCGTAGAATCCTGTGTCCGAGACAGCACCCCAGAAGTTTGTGAAAAGTTTCTCTGGAACGGCAACCATCGGGGTAAGGACCCGACTGAAGTAAAATCAACATAAAAAACAATCAACATTCGTGTAAACTTACAGATCATGGACCTGAGCTCTCTGGACAATCTTCGTCAAAGCATCGGGCTTCAGATGGACATCTGGATCAATGAGAAAGATAAACTCGGAGTTCTGTACAAGAGCATGGTGGCTGAAAATCATCAATTTAATATATGAAATGTTATATAGATACGTGAATGAGTAGATCTCGAAGAACTCACAAGGCTTCGTTTCTGGCAGAGTATTCGCAGATTCCGCTCTCGAGTCCCCACACCTTGACGGATCTGAACTCATTCCTGTGGTCTTCGACGAACTTGTTCACTTCCTTGACATTCCTCTTTTGATTGTTATAGATAAACAAGTCGATATTCTTTTTCGGGTAGTTGAACTTTGCCAGATTTTCAAAAAACTCTTCGACGTAGGGTACAGACTTTCCGATAATCACGGCCAAGGTGATCGTGGGGTAGTTTTCCATCTCGCTTTTTATTTTAGTTCCTTGGCACTTCTGACATCCGATTTTCTTATTAAATCCTCCAGCAACATAGTTCTCGAGGAAATTCAAGTAAATCTTACTCGGTCCATTTCCGTGGATGACGGCGGGATGGGTGTTGTAACTTTTGTGGAAAATCTGTGCTTGGCCGTCGTCGTCGAACTCCACCTCGGCTTCGTCCGTGGCCCCGTTGAGGTTGAAGAATATCCTTGAAATGGAGTCCAGACCTATTTTCAGATCAGTTCTTATCTTTTCATCCAAGTATAATTTCGTATAGAAAAGTTGATCATCTTCGTGGTCAAAAATATCCGCATTTTCCAGAAGTTCCAGCAACTCCGGGGCATATCCGAGGATGAGGCCGGAGTTCAGGAACCTCTCCCCGAACGTCACGAGGGGGTACTTGGGGGCCAGAGTCTTATCAGGCCAACAGAAGGATTCCGCTCCGAAGAGGATTCTTTTGTCCGGAAATTCAACAAGGAATCTCCTCAAAATCGTCGTGGGAAAGGCAGTGATAATAACATCGTAACTAAAATCCTATCAGTTCATATTAACATTATAAGTCTAAAAACCTACGCATCAACGAATAATATTATAGTTTCGCTGTCGAAATTCTGATCGATCAGGTACTCTTTTAAGAGCCTGATTTTCTGTCCTCCGCCCAATCCCTGCATGGATCCCCCTTGCCAAGTTTGTCCCATCCCCAGGACATGCAAATTGTGTCCGTACAGTTTCGCAGACGCTTGGAGTCTTCTGAATCCGTCGGTTTCCTCTGTAGCTACAGTAATCAAGTGGAGTTTAGGGTCTCCACCGAGGCCGAGGGAGGCGAGGGCAAGGACGACCCCAAGGAAGACAAACATTTTGGTCATTGTCTAAAAAAATTAGATTTAAGTCTAGAAAAATCAGAAATAAATCTCTGGAAAATTCCAAGGATAACTCAAAAGAAGTTTTCCAGAACAGTCAAATCCGGTCTTAAGCCTATGATCCAAAATATATAGAAAAACCAGGAACTGTTTTTGATTGGCAAAAATAGAGCGGGGCTCAAGTGAGTTTCCGCAAAGAAGCCAGTGCGGAGAAAAGAGCTGTCGATCTTTCTCCAGATCTAGAGATTGGGCCTGATCGGCAGCTGCTACTCCGCCCCAGGCCGCGCGTACCTCCCGAAAAGCAGGCACTTGGACAAAAATCACATTTCCTCGAGAATCTTCCATTGACCCTTCAGGCTTCATTTGTTTATGCACGCAATTGTCTGAGGAGAATGTTTTCCAGCTGGACTTTGGCACTAATTTGACACTTTGATGAATCAATAAGCAACCATGCAAGAAACTGCTATATTAAATTTCCTCTTGACTAGTTTCGATGCAAGAAAATTAGCGGTTTTTTGAAAATTGAGTTTACCTGGTTTTGTTGTGGAAATATAACTTCAAATGCCCATTTTTGCAAAACGCCCTCAACGTGAATTTTTAAGCTTTTAGCTTTGATTTCCCGAATGTTTCTGTCAGGATCAGTTTATCAAAAATTAGAAGCGATTTTTCTGTAAAATTGCCTGGATGTGGACTTTCCAAACTTTGTTCTTTCGAAAGTTCCATAAAGCCAAAAATAAATTCCCTGCACATTCCCTTAACATAAACCTCCAGAATTTTCTAGTAGGCCAATAAGACAAAGACTTACTTTCGTCGTGTGATCTTTGTCTCTACTTTGGTCAGGTCCTTTTTCCGGCATTGCTCAGTAATCACGGAATGAGTAAAACAACGAAATCCGTGTTCAAGTCCATTGTAAGTAACCATAATTAACGTGATTCTATGGAATAAGGAAGAAAAAACGAAAACGGAATTTCAACCAGCGTTCAGACACAAACTACATCGCGAGCAAAATGAAACAGCGGCTCTGCAAAATTCAAAACCCCGCGTTACAGTAGAGTCGACTCTCGCTTAGCGGCCGGTTCGAAAGACGGGGCGCGATTTTCACAGCAGAAAAAATGTCCGAGTGAGACAGCGAAGAAGGGAAAGCTTGGCGAAGTGCCACTGCAAACGGGACGCTGCTCGCCCTTTCTTTGACTCTGGTGTTTTCTGCGCCAAAACCTGGAGCATGCTGCCGCTCAACACCTTATTGATTGCGTTTGCGGTCTGTCGCGCCGAATTAACCGGGGTTGTGAAGAAGAACCTTTAATTCAGTCGTATCCTCGAATCAATTTCATATAACCACATGGTTTTTGTTTTTGCGATCTTGATCGATTTTCGCGTTTTCGTTTTTTCGCTTCAACGATTTCCTGATCAAACAGATTTCAGGGTAGCTGATTATTGTCGAAACAGCCAAAATTAATCCGTTAATAGAATCCGTCCTTTTTATTCTTGCTTTTTAGTCTCCAACAGATGGAGCAACGCCCGACGACGGCTGCCGGACCGTCGACCCCGGGTTGTTCTCTGGAAGAACATTACACTAATTTATGTTCTTTGGTAAGTCTTAAACATCGAGTTATCAGGACCCACACATAGAATCATCAAATTCCATATATGTAAACTGTTGGGATTTGTAAATAGATGACCACTCGGGTCCATATGTATATAAGTGTTGGGATTTGTGTATGAAACAAAGTTATGTATGTAGGCCTTCAAGATTCACGTATATGAGTTGTTGGCATCTGTATATAGAGAATTACCGAAATCTGTACATATAATTTGTCGAAATCTACAAATGTAAAACCACCAAGATCCCTGTGTAAAAATATGCGAAGCCACAAACCATTGAAATTAATATATGAACCTTCTTCCAGACGGAGCTAAACGGTCTCAATTGGATGTGCCTCGTGCCCTCCAACGAGGTGACACCTTCGACCTTGGATGACTGTCCCGTTATTAACACTTTCAATGTCTGTCGATCAGAGAACATCCTCGTTCATTGGAAAAGGAGGCCTGCCTCGTTACAAACGTATTCCGAGGACAATATTTACATCGGGCAAAGTCCTGCTGTCAATGTGGGAAGCCCGAGAGAGTTGTGGATTTTCTGGTACAACAACAAGCCAGATCGGATAGATGGGTTGATCCAGAACAAACTCACGGTCATCGACGAAGGGTGCTGGCCGACGACCGTGAACGGCCTCGAGTACAATGTCAGATGCATGTACTTCGCGGCCATCCATAACCAACTCGAGTTGGCCCTCACGAGAAGGGCGATTTTGAGGTTCGGGAGATGGTTCGCGGAATTGGCGAATGAGCCAGTCAGCGGGAAGCTCCAGTTGATCCCAGAGTAAGTTTCACTCCACTGCATAGCTCTCGTACTGTAGTCGCTTTGCGTACTCACCGAACTTTTTGCAGAACCATGGTAGCTCGCCGGTTCGAGTTCCTTGTTGCGGGTAACTGTGTGAATGTTGTTATTCAAACACAAGTACAACCAACGTTGCTCCGAGTAACGAGACGAGTTCTGGCGAAGAACGTGAGTCAGCCTGTGATACTTGCCCCCTGGGGACTGCGTGCCACCCTCTTGCCTAACCAGATATTGTTCGACCCTAATCCTGCCCCAGAGCCCGAGGAAAAGTCCCACGACGACAGCAATTCTTTGAATCTCAGTTCCTTCGCCGGGTTGTACACGACTCCGGAAAAAGACAAATCAGAGCCCATGTCGAAGAAGCAGATAGAATCTGTCGTGGATGAGCACTTTGAAACCTACAAGAAATACTTTGGTTTCATCCCAGAATTGCCCGGGGAAGAAAGACTCCCGAAAATGGTTCAGATCACAGTGGACGGGGTGGTTTCTCTTTACCCCACAGCTCTTGTGGCGATTGTTGTTGACGAGTTGGTAAAGGACGAAATCGACGAAGAAACGTCCTTCAAGGGAGAAAAAGAGAACTTTGAGACATGTCAGAAAGAGGTGGACGTCGTTGACGACTCCAGTTTCTCTCAGAATTTCATCGGGCTCAAAGCATCAAGGAAAATATTCGAAGAAGCGCTTCTTCCTCCGCAGGAAAGGAACGAGGACAGATGGATTTTCAGCGATTGGTCTCAGAAAGGAGAGTTTTGCATCCACTGTGCTAGTGTTGAAGGTAAGCTTCAGTTTTTAATTTTCGCCAAATTTTGTGATTTTATTTATTGTTTTCTTCCAGATGGAGCAGCTTTTGAGAACCTTCCTTCCGTAGCTTCCGTCAATCCACCTAGTGGGACAATGAATCCCCTAACCCCACACGAATGCCAGACGAAACTCTCCGAACCCCCTTCGGTACCTCCTACCTCAATAGAATCCGTGGCTTCTGTTTCTGGCGAAATCAAGAAAAGCAGGTTTCGGTTACGGTACAAACAACCAGTGTATCCTATTCCTCCACAATATGAAAGGAAGGAAAGAGACAAAGATTTCCGAGAAGTGCCGAAATCTCCACGGATGGAAAACGACATCGAAGAAATAAGGAGAACAGAGCCTTGTACTAGAACGAGTTGGATTGTTCCCTCATGTTGCAACGAACCTGTCCCTTGTTTTGCGGATGGAGAAGCTCCTTATCAAGTAGATTTCTTCCAATTGTTCCCTCCTATGAGAGAAAACGTGAACTGGGACGAAGCAGGGGCTCCATCAAGAGAATTTTCACCCTTTACGCCCATAAATTGTGTCACTCCAACTTCACAAATATCCGAAGAGTGGGGTTTTTATTTCTTTTAAAGTAATTTTGTGGATTTTCAGTGAAGCAGAACACTTGTCTGAACAAATTAGGATTAATTGCTACGAACATGATCCGAGCAAAAGAGACAGGTTTTCGCCAAACGAGTTCCACTTGGACAAACCTCGGGATAAACCTCTCGGATTAGCTTTGGTTCAACCAGAAGATTCTCCGGAAGAAAATATTTTTGTCCAGCCGTCGGAGGAAACGTCACTTCTGAAAGAACTTCTGGAGAACGACGATGATGAGGACTATGGAGAACCGAGGACAGAGGACTATGGAGAGGAGTACGAAGATGAAAATTCTCATGAAGGCAAAATTATTCCGGTTTCGAGACGACCGCAAAAAAGAACCTGGGCAGGAATGGATTTATTCTTGAAGTCGAAATCCAGGAAGATAACGAGATACTTGCCTGAGGGAATAGACATCGGAAGACTGGGACTGCCACCAATGGAAACAGCGGACACTTTTGACGTTGGAGAGATTCCGGACGACCAGTCGATTTTGGTTGTTGAAGACGAGAAAACAAAGGAACAAGGAATGCAGGATGTGGAGATGACGAATTATGAAGCTGTTATTCAAAAAGTCCCGAATCCTATGATATCCGACGGCAAATCCCAATGTGAATCCGAAGCCATGGAAGTCGAACCGAGCACGAGCGAGAGCAGAAATGACGGAGGAATGGAAATGGATTTGGACAAGCAGCCAGTGAAAGCCATCATTAGTCTTGTGGTGAGTTTCTAGAGAAAGAATGATTTTCATATATCACTTTTCAGAGAAAGTCGTTTCCCCAATCGAAGGAAAAACAACGGGCCATAGAGATTTTCAACAAACATAATCCGTTCAGTTCCAGAGAGAAAGGAGTAGTTAGGCATAAAGACCGGGTGGAAGAGGTTCGTCGAGCCGCGTTGCAAAAGAAGAAAAGGTTCCAGGAATTCCTCCCGGAACTTACGAAAGTTTACATCGAAGACTTGAAGAAAGCGATGAAGGATCTCGCGAAGCCAGTGAACGAACTTTTGGAGTTATTGATCGAGGAAATTCCCGGAGGAGCACCCAGCTTCTCAGAAGTAGTAGCTCCAAAGTGCTTCAAAGGAGATGTTTTCTACGGGAACGTTGTAGTTCCTCCAGCTTTGTTCGATATCATAGATCAGAGAAACTCTCGCCTGGATATCGCTGACGCTCCTGTTTATGTTAAAGGACAAAAAAGTTCAGAAACAAAAGCCTTCAAGATGAACATGGCTCCTTATGCAGCGAAAGAGAACCTTTATTTGACGGCTCCACAAAGATCGAGACAGGATCAACAAGTTCCACTTCAGAAACAGGCGATAATGCAGAATGCACAGAGACAGGGATTGGGGGCTCCTAATTTTGGTCAGAGTCCTCAGATGAACGGCGCTTTTCCGCAAACAACCCCGTCCCCGTTGCAAAACAGGATGAATACACCTGGAAGCTTCATGATGGTGGGGAACACCGGAGCAGGGGGTTCGGTTCAGATGGGTGGAGACTCCCCGATGAACTCAAATTTCAACAACCTCGGACCTCAGATGACGTCGACACCGAACTTTGGACAGAGTCCTCCGCTGAATAGGAATCTGATGATGAATTCGCTCGTCTCGAATGGATTTCCAGGCTCCAATCTGACGGACAACGCTTTCAATTCCTTGATGTTCGGGGTTCCTGATGGGAAACAGGCTCTGAAGAAGCTCCAGAAAACGATTGGATATATTTTTGCTTCGTTGTTGAGAGACACTACTTTTGACCTCCACTTTGACACTGTATTCGACTCTTGTCCTCTTTGTTCCTGTCACGAAAGCATAAGAACGACGGAATACGGTGTCTATTTCTCGATTCCAGTTGACGTCAAAACTATAGACACGATTCAGAAGAGGACGGAGAACTCGATGTCTTCGGTATTTTCTAATTGTTTCAGTGGATTCTTCGTCAAAGATCCGACAAACAGATGTGTGTGTGCCTTCAGTGCTGTTAGACATAGATATTTATGCGACGCAGACACAAATCTTTTTTCGGACGATATTAAGGAAGCCACGGGAGCTCCTGCGATGATCGAAAAGTCGAGGTCTGGGTTGAAATGGTTCAATCCGTTGAAGCAAGGCCACTGGCAAATGATGGATATGATTAGATGGTACGCTCAAGGCCACGATATTGCTGGTCATCTGAAGTCGGAATATGATTACGGTGATATCCCGGATGTGGGATCTATGGTTTCGAGGAGATATAAAATGAGCGGAATAGATCAATGTGAGTTGGAATTTGTGGTGAGTACGGCTATCGATGCGGCGATGGAGGACAAATCGGAGAGAGTGCGGAATGAGACAGTTTCGTTGATTCATCCTTGGGCAATTCAAGAAGCTAACGAGATCAAGTCCCCGGGAGATCAGCAGAATAACGGAGTGATGATGAACATGTTGCAAGTCCTCGAAGATGTGGCCCAAGTCATCAGGTCGGCTCCTGCCACGACAACCAACCTCGTCGAAGGTCCGCTTACTTGGAAGTCACTTCACAGGAAAGCGACCAAAATATTCAAAGCCACGGCCGCAGATGTCGAGGACGATACTCATGAAGCGGAACCTATCCCGAATGTTCTTCTGGGAAACGACCGAGAAATGGTGATGACTTTGCCGACTTCGCTATGGACGTGGGAACGAGCCGGATTCGCCCCATATGGTTGGCAGAAAAACGTTCTTTATATGGCGGTTGTTCCAGATCAAAGCATTGCTGCGGAGAAGTGCAAGATTTTCTTGGAGGATCTGGGGATTGCTTACGAAAAATTGAGATTTGGGAGACATTTGATCCTCCCTGCTCAGCCGTCCGATCCTATGGGGAACGGAGTGGCCGGGGATTCTCTGGTGAGAGTTCCTTTTAGTGGAAGCAACATCGGAAATCCAGAAAACACCAAAATCCCCCCGAAGAAAGTATTCTTGAAGAGACTGGATTCTTATGTGAAGTACTACACAGAGATCTTGAAAAAGTTCCTCCAAGAGAACAACGCCATTTTCGAAAGGAAAGTGTACCATGAGGCTGTCTACAGAGACTACTATGGAGAGCACCACACTTCCGCAGTGTCCTCGGACGGTGTGTCTTCACAACAACAATCCCAGCTCCCTCCCGTTGGAGTGACTTCGGATGTGAATATGACTGACTTTAGTGGATTCAATCAGCAACATAATAACGGTCTCTATGTCCCTCCAGTGATCAATCTGGCTGGGGACATGAACAAGATCATCGACGAACACAAGGCAGAGGTCAAAATCCCCCAATCAGAGGACCCCATGGCGGCCGTTTCGATCTCGTCGTCGGTGGAAGGCATGTGTACTCAGGACGAATCGAACCTTAATCTCCCCCATATGATGGTGATCTATATCGTCAATCCATTCACTTTTGGACTGAGCAATGCTAGATCGAAATATGCGAAAACAGCTTTCTTGTCGATGATCAAATCCTTCAACAAGATTCTGAGCGGAATTGAGATCTACAAGAGACCGAGGATTCAATTCGAGATTATAGATCTGCAGACAGTGTTCGACTATTCTGCTTACTGTTGCAACTCCATCGGAGACGGGATCATGCCGATAGTCCCGGGATTCGATCTCCCGACTTCCTACGACATTCTGCGGGAATTGGCCTTCACGGTTTACCAGCAACCGAGACAGGCTTCGGCGGAATGTGTAAGGGACATCATCGCGAAAACTATGACGAGATTCGGTCCAGCTTCTCAAATCCACGAAATTTTGGATTCCATGCAGCAGGAAGCGGCTTTCTTCAAGATCCCGACAACACCATTCGTCCTTGCTCCTTCTAAATCCGCCCATTTCGAGATTAACCAGAAGGGGAAACTGATTGTGAAGAATCCGGAAGAGAAGGTACTCTTCATAACGTATTGTCTTGTGGGAGACGAGTTTCTGATCGTCTCAGCTACGGACGACAAAGGGGAACTGAGAGACACACACACTTTGAGTATCTCTCGTCCTACTTCTAATCCTCCGAACCCGACCTCCAGAACGAATCATGTTTCCCTCGTCGGAGACGCCATAACGAGATTATGGGCGTACATCCAGGGATTGATGTCCCAAGACACGAAAAATTGGAGACTGGTTATTGGAAGGTTCGGGAAAATAGGACATGGAGAATTCAAGGCCTGGACGGGAATTTTGACGAAGAAAAACCTTCAAGCTTACAATTTGATGTTGAAGGGGAAGGAGAAGGAGCTCATGACCCCTGCTCCGACCTCGGCCGGGCTCCAGGGACATCTGAATAGTCTCTCTGGGAGCTGCAAACCTTGTGCACTGAATCAGGGTTATGTAGAAACTCCGGCGCTGATTGCTGCTTGTTTAATTTCTACGGAGGCAGAACCGTATCTGAGGATTATGCTGGATGCTTTGAAGAACGAAAAGGCTTCGAGATTTCCCTTGAATGACCACTCTGTCACTCACATCCTCGTCTTTCCCACTAGTCCATGTTTGATGGTGAGTTATATTAATTTTGTCTTCATTTGTTTTTACCGGGAGTATACGGCATTTTCAGATCGACGCTGGTGGAGATCAAGGCATGGCGGAAGACGGCATGGACGACGCCTTCGGAGACATGATGCTGATGGGTGGTGTTGATGCCGGAGTCAACGATGACGAAATCGAGGGGTTGGACATTAATTTTGACCTCGGGACCGAAACAAGCAATATTGCGAATCAGCCGGTGGCAGTCGGGTACACAATTTCGACAGCCCCGGCTCCCCACGTCCCCGGGTGGTTCTGGGCCACTTGTCCCCCGGCTAAGAGTCAGACTCCGGTTCACTTGAAGAGCGCCTTGCATATTTCTGTTGCTCACATTCAGCAAAGCGACGACTTTATCAGTGGAAGCGTGGACACGCACGCTCTGGATTCCGTGGCTTCCGATGTCGTTTTGAAGTAAGTTGATTGTATAAATATATGGGAAAGTGGGAGAATCTTTGAGATTGATGTGGATGATTTTGTCGGAGTTCTAGTTTGTCCATATCTCGGAATTTGAACCTAATATGATGCTTATTAATTTGTTTTTCAGGTTCATTCTGCAAACTTACAACGAACTATCCTGGTTGAACATTGACATGATAACGGGACAAAGAAGATCCTGTCTCCCGATCCACATCCAGAATCTTCTGCAGCTCTACAACGGAATACACGAGCTATCCAATTAACGGGTTCTCCAAACAATCTCTCTTCGAAATTCCCCGTGCACCGACCCGGTCGAGTTACATTTCATATTCCAAATATCGGGCTCTGGAAATCCACCAACATATTTTGTTTATTACTAATTATTTTGGGTTTATAGGCTTCATTGAAGCATCATCAAACGGGAATAATGATATTCGACTAGGAAATTTTGTATTTTTCAAGTACCAAGTTTTTGCTGTACAGTGTACTCTGGGGAAAACAACTTCCTGAAGAAATAAAGATGATTCATGAACTAGACTCGTGTTTTCGGGATTAGATCAGATTTGGAATATTTGTCAAAACAACAGCTGTGTTTTTTTGACTGAGATGTTTTCTTATCACTTGTTTTGGAGCTTTGGAATGGGTACAAAATCGGAAAAGGAAGACCGATCCTCGTTCACTGTCGGTGGAGAAAATGTTGGTTCAAGTGGTGTTTCTGACGGTTCTGTTCCTGTCCAGTTCTCCCAGTGGGGTTCAGGGTAGCTTTATTGGGGAGATCTTTAATGTGATCTGTAATATCTGCCTGACTATCGTGAAAGATGTCGATGACACGGTTAATAACGAGGGTTTGAAGAAGGTTAGTTGAGAATTGTATATTATTCTAAAGAGATGTGGGAAACTGCCGTATTTCTTTAGAATTATATGAAACTTTTATGTATACTTTTGAGAACCAGATACGATCCATTCTTTGCTGTTTTCTCTTATTTGAACTTTTACAGGATGCTGTTTATCTCTGTAAAGCCATACTACCAGACGGCCTGTTTGAGGACATGTGTGTCTCCATCGTCGGAGGCCTCATCCACGAAGTCTATGCCATCTTAGAGGGCTTGGAGCCGACCCCGACCCTCTGCTATGACCTGAGGATCTGCACCAACTGCACCTCCAAAGGAGGAAACGAGACAGGGAAGAGCAACCACACCTTCTTCCCGCTTCCCAAAGGAGGAGACAACCTCCTGGAGGCAGCTAAGGGTTTCGAAATCCACACCAAAGTCTTTGAGGCCGCAAGCAAGCTCCTGGATCTCCAGAACACTTTCAAGCATCACCACACAATGACTACCGTTTCTCCCTAAAGTCGGTACTCGAAAATGAGTAAAACCTTTTGTAAAGTTATCATACCTGTAGCAGACCAGTACATTTCATTATCACATTGAATGTATTAAAAAAGTAAAACTGTTTAACTCTATCAATATGAATGGAAATAATTCTTTGTCTAGTTTGTTTTCTATTTTTCGGTTGTTTTTATCTGGTGAACTTAGTAAATCCTTTTTATTTACTAAATAGGAAAATAATCGTGCTGTATTTATTGACACAACAATATTTGGTGAAACTGAGGTCTATTTCCGGAGTCTCGAGATATCTAACGGTAATCCCCTTGGAAATAGGTAAAAAACATGGAATAACAGCGAAGATGATGATTATTTGGAGGGGAAGTTTGATCAAAAAGTACGCGACAGATTCCACATGATATTATATAATTTAATTTTTATCTCCTCTGATTCTGTTCGGAAACTATTTTATCCACTTTTCTTCTAGAGTGAATTAATTTCTTAAAACAGATTCCTTGTTTTCCAATTTCCTAGAATTACTGTAGTTATTCAAGTTATTTTAGTAATTGTCGTCAAAAAACGGAAATGCCATTTTCTGCATTTCGGGGAATAATTCTGCGTCAGATATGTTTATGTTTTCTACCGCATACCATAACTCAAAACTATACAAAACCTTTATATTATTATTTTCTAGACAGGATTGTGTTATTATAAATTACTGAATTATTTTCTCCTTTGTCTACGGTGGCTGGACGAGGTGAAATTCACGTGCGTGACGTAAAATCATCTTGCAAGCAAAGTTCAAAACACAATAAATATTCCTCGAACTTTCATCCTACAGCGGATATTGTTTACAAAATGAATTCCAAGGATTTCCCTATAGAGTATTTCTACAACGAATCCATCACGAACTTTTACATCGTCTTTACGAACATAACAACCGGGATTACGATAGCGTTAATTCCCATTTATTTCTACGTGATAATTGCTCAATCCAAACAATTCGGGAACTTTAAGTGACTTATTGAACCACAGTATCTGGTACATAACCCTAGATTTAACCTTGTGCTATCTCAGACCTTTGGTCCTGAATTCTGCTGCTGTCGGAATTGTACTTGATCCTCTAAGAGAATCCGGGCACTATAAGATTCAGTAGATTTTACATTATTTGTGTGCATCTTGGGTGTCTTTTCCGTCAGTAGATCTTCCATAATCTTAGCTTTTCGTCGTGCCAGGTTGTTCCCTGGATAGATCAGTATGCTATTCACTTCGCAAACTTCACTCGTCATTTACTTCTTAATCCACTTGGTATTCGTCTTGTATCTCGCAACTGTTATCGGAAGATTCTTCGCCAAGGAAAGAGACAAAATTATTTCTGATTCTTTGGAGTATTCTCCAGCTCTGGAAAAATCTACTAACGAGTCTTCCTTCATATTCTTTGGCAGAGAGGTGATCAGATGGCCTCTTGCTATTTTATACCCTTGTATTCATCATATGCTTGATAATAATCTTTGGAATTCCGTTGTTCTACAAAATTAACAGCACAAAGACATTCAGTTTGACTTTGAAAACGCAGAAGAACTTGCTTTTCAGTGCCTCCGTTCAGGCTTTGATAACTTTTGTTTACTATTCTGTCCAATAATGATGTTTATTTCTGCAATAATTTATGAACATCCTTACTCCGGACCTAGATTCATGATTTTCTTGTGAAATGCTGATGCACGCAATGATAGAAATGATCACAACCATGTGCTTTGTGGCACCGTACAGAAAATTCTTCATCTAATTGTTTAAGAAAGAGGAAGAGAGATCTAGCATAATATCAGACGTGATACAGAAGTTCGAACGAAGAAATCTACGAAGAAAGATCACTCCAGAGAATTAATTTGTCGATTATTGGATTTTACAACTTGACATAATTCATGTTTTTTTAATGATTAACTTAATGTGTATAAATTTAAAAAATTATTAGCTTTATTTATGGAGTATACAAATGGAATGTCTGATTTTGAGCGAGGAAAATTTCACATGGCTGTTTGCGAGTTTGCTGAAGATAAGAGGGAGGCAAATGAATAAAGTATTTTTGGAATCATAGGAATATTACTTCTGGAGTTTATTCTCTAATCATAATACTCTGAGGAATTACCTTTTCCGGATTATGGGGTTTGAGTGAAGAAAGATCATTTGTAGAAAATACTGAGTAACATAATTCATTAAATTTATTTTTGAAGTGCAATTATTGTGATTAAGGATAATATTTGAGGTTTGATTACTGCGTGATTTATTTCATAAAAGACTAGATAAATGAAATTTGGCTTTTTTATTAATTAAAGGAATAATAAATTGTGAGATCATATGAAAAGAAGATGATTCAAAGTATGAGGCTCGAATTTTGCTGATTTTCGAAATATTGGATCAGTATTTTGAGCTTTGATGATAACATGTCATAAATTCATTTAAAAAAAGGATTTTTCCTTCATATTGATGAAAGCATCTATATACATTTTCCATTATCAGGGAAGTGTGCAGGTTTATCAACTATATTTTCCACTTTTCCTAGTCTACTTTGATTATATATTATCGATTCTTAGCCTCATAGTCGACTGATTGAGATCACTCAGCTATAATTACTGTCAATTGTGTGTTGACTCTCTATGTAATTATAAAATACTAATTTTATTTCTTATTTCAAAATGACGTTGAAACTTTGTAATGGTCATAAATGCGAAATAGGATGGGGATATAATGAGTCTTTAGATCAACTTATATCAATTGAAGAAAAGCCGTCTAATATTGTAGAAAAGGACATTCATAACTGGTGGTATCATATTTATTCCTTGTCATCAACTAATATTCCGTATTGGGTGAGCTTTTTATTTATTGATAAAATTTATTATTGACATTTTAGCCATTTATAAATATTTTTCTGGAACCCAGCTGCAAACAAGATTTTGATTTTAGAATTATTTTCGATGATGATGAATATTGGCAAGTTCATTGTCATTTTTATAGGAAAAGAAAAGGCTCTCAGAAACTTTCAAAATATCCATACAACTGCAGTCACTTTGTCAAATGGATTGATTATGGTGTGGAATTGAAAGTATTGTTTCGCAAAACAAAATCTCTAGATACAAAAGAAAAGGTGAGATTTATCAAAATTTATTTTACTTAGTTGTAAGAATTAAATAATATGTCCCTTCATTTTCTGATAAATTACTACATAGATTCTGTAAAATCAATAATTTTTGTAATTAGAAAAGTATCGTTTTTCCTGAAAGATTTTCGAGTTTTAAAATTTTTTGCGCTGATATATTGTATTAAACACGATTTATTTCAGATAGAAAACTTATTTAAAAACGAAAGTTTCGATAAAATTCAAAAGAAGACAAAGTGCAAGGTTTTGGTGAACTATAATAATGTCAGAGAAATGACTCTGGAAGAATTTATAAATTTCATGAAAGAATTGAAGGATGGGAAAAATTCTCAATCCGATATTCCTGTTCGTTTCTGCTGTGAAGAACTGACTCAAGAATTGCAAAAAATAGTGATCAAAAACCAAGATAATTTTGCATATTTCCTCGCGTATCTCTACTGCATGTATCGGAAAATTGAAATAAAAATAGAAAATAGTGGGTATTCGGATATTATTCTAGAGATGGACTCTGAAGAAGAATCACTTGTCGATATTTGCTCTAATCTCAAGAGTGCAAAAGTAGAATACAATTCTATGGATAAAAATGACTTTTTGAAAATATATCCAGTAATAAAGAAACTTTTCTTTTGCTACACTGATTACATCCGATACTCACTGAAAAATACAATCATAATGGATGAAGGAGATCATCTTCCGGAAAGTGGCGCTGAAATAAAATCTCGGCTTCAGAAATTAAATAACTGGTTTCCTATAAAAATCAAGGAAGAACTAATTAACTACATCGACACTATTATTGGAATTCCTTCTCATAATGGCAAAATTCGTAAAATATTCCATGAAATAAACGAATTTAATGAACTTCCAGTGATTGAAGACAATGAAGCAGATGAACCATATGCCAGAGAAGGAAATGATAAAATTTTATTTGGATTTATCGACATGGAAGGAGCTGAAAAAATAGAAATTCCTCGTAACTCTGCTCTATTTGAATATGAGTGTCCAGAAGAATGTACCAAGGATTTAAGAAAATGGATCTGTACTAAGTGTGGAGATTTTGTTTCTTGGAAAGATATGATTCTCTTCTGTTCTTGTGGAGCAAAAAAATATAAAGACAAATTATTAACATGCCTTCATCCAAATCACCAGTCATGGGACATGGAAGAAAAACAAGCACAAAAAATTGCCCAACCTTCATTACTAAATACAAAAAAAGAAAGCCTATCAAAAACCGATACTCTCGATGACATTCAAAAAAATGTGAAGTATAAAATTTTGACAACATATGACAAAATTGAAGAAATGACTTTAGAAGATTTTTTAAAATTAAAACGGAAGATTCAAGAAAAGAAAGATTCTAATCTCGATATTCCTATATCTTTTTATTATCAGAAATTAGTTGGACAATCGCAAGGAATAAAAATCAACAATGATGAAGAGTTTACTTATTTCATATCACACCTCTACTTTTTTTATCGACAAATTGAGATACGAGCAGAACAAGCTGGATATCAACAAATTTTTCAAAATTTCAACTTGGACGGAAAATCATTTGTTAATGTTTGCGCAAAACTAAGAGATGCTAAGAAAACTTTCAAATCAATGGATAGAAATAATTTTCTGGAAATGTATTCGGTATTAAAGAAGCTCTACTTCTGTTACGTGAATTATATCAATTGTTCAATAAAATTAAAGAGCAACATTGATGAAGGAGATTATCTTCCAGGAACGATTAATGAGATGAAATCATTGCTCGATCAACTAGATAGATGGTTTCTAATGAAGGTTAATGGGGAATGGATTAACTTCATAGATTGTTTTATTGGGACAACTGACAAATTTAATCAAGTTATTGATGCACTCCATAAAACAATTAAATTCAGCAATTGTCAAATAATTATTGATAATGAAACATATGAACCATATATTGGGGAAAAAAATAGTGAGAAAACTCTATTTGGGTTCGTTGATATGAAAGATGCCAGAACAGATCAGAACTCTAGTAACTCAACTATATTTAAAAGAGAATGTCCAGAAGAATGCACTCCAGATATGAGAAAATGGATCTGTACCAAATGTGGTGATTATATTAAAATTAAAGCCAATTTTGATGGATTTCAGTTTTTATTTTGTTCTTGTGGATCAAAGAGATACAGAGACGGTCTGCTTACTTGTAATCATAAACTGCGCCGAAAATTCGATCGAAGTGACCTCCTTCATTCAATTTGTCAACAACTTGAAAAAATCCGTGAGAAAAATGACGGAAATATTGATGTGAAAATTCACATTGCCATTAACTGTATCTCAAATAAGAGAAGTGAAGAAAAAATTGAAATTGCCCTGAGAGATCTTCGCCATTTATCCCTGAATGCAAGCATTCGGCATATGATTAATCTGTATTTGGATGAAAATGATGAGTCTAAGTTTTGATAATCAAGAATTTAATAAAAAGTAAACAATAGTACTATTATTTTTTAGCGGTACCAAATAATTCTTTTTAACAGATTTAATTAATTGATACTCAAAAGTAAATAAAGAATGCAATCCATTAATATAGAGTAATATTAATAATATCAATTATTAGGTTACTGGTTTTAAATTAGTTTACGAAAGGATTTTTAAAACGGTTTCTTATATATTAAGTCAAGATATTTCTAAAAATATTATGCATATTTGTATTCAGTGCTCAGAAATCTCTCCAAAGTTATACAAGTAATAATCTGATACTAAAGTATCGAACATAGACATAAAGATAAATAGAAGAAAATGTTAGTCTCAAATCAATTATGAGGTATTCCAATAAATAATAACAAGAAGAAATACTTTTTTCAATCAATTAGATTCTGTTAAATTTTTAAGAAATAGATAAAAAAAACTATTTTTCATTTTATTTTCATAGGTATTTTGCAAATTAGTTTAGAATTGCTAATATTGGGTTGTCCCATAATTTTTTTCTCACTTTCAATAATAATTTCAGTTAATTTTTTCTTTACTAAAACAAATCACTAATCAACAATATCACCACCAAGGATACTAGACTATCTACTGAGTAAAGTTTCAATGCCCGTGCCAGAAAGAAAGCGGGTAGGAATCGAAGAATTCAGCAAGACCACTTTTGACTTGATCACAGTTTTCAAGCTTTTTCCCACGCAAATACTGCTTCAGAGCCCGGAAGAGGTGGTAGTCAGATAGTACTAAGTCAGGGATGTAAGCCAAGTGGGGTGCTCTTATCCAGCCAAGCTTCTCCAAAAATTCGCGAGTAAACTTTGGAATTTGCGGTTTCGTTTTATCATGAAAAACTGAGGCCTCAAGATACTTCGAACGCTTTTCTCACAAAGTGTCATCCAGCTTGCGGAGTTATTTAACGTACACATTGGTATCAACAGTCTCATTGTTACCGATCAGCTCTCAGAACAACATTCCTTGTGAATTCCAGAAAATAGACTTGAGTGGTTTTCGACCATGAGGATCTTATATCACTCTCGTTAAAGCATTTGAATCAATTTTGCCACTGGTGATCGGTAGTTGTATTCGGCCCAAATGCAGCATTGACTTTCTTTGCCATCCCCCTCGAACTGGATTATAGATTGGGCTTGTACAAGTAAATGACTCAAGAAACTTGTCGATTTATTTTGATCAAAAGTTAATCTTCTAGCAATGCCTGCCCACTTATATACCTATGTTTTGAAAGGTTCGAGAACATTCTTCATTATACTATAATAGTTATAGAAATTTCTCGAAACGAACTGGAAAAATTTAGAAAAATTCAAAAGTGGGAAAAAATTATGGGACAACCTAATAATAATTGAAAGAAAGAAAAATAATCAAATCAGCTATTAATATTACTATTAGAATTGATTTTTTTAAGTTTTGTTAGATCATACTTAATGAATTAAATTTGTTTCTCTCTTTTAAACTAATGAAAAATTCTTTGAATTTAACTCTTTCATGATTTAATTTTAGTAGAAAAAGAGTCATATATTTTTTATTATTCCATAAAAGAGATTATTATTTCGGTACTGCCATTAATGGCATATTAATTAAAGTTGGGTTGTCTAAGAGAGAAGGATCCCGTGGAACATTTGTCTGTAGACTAATTGAGAAATTTAGTTGATCAGATGAATCACTTCCATTATTACCTCGTAAAGGATGTGGTTGTGGATTCACTTGATCATATAGATCATTTGAAGAACCCTGTGGAGCATTTGTCTGTGGATTATTTGAGGAATTTAGTTGGTCAGGTGAATCTCTTTGATTACTATCCTGTGAAGGACATTGTTGTAAATTATTCAGTAACGGCATCTGAACAGATGGTTTGCTTGAAACATTCTGCGAAGGATGTAGACATATCTATAAAAATTTATTTTTGATTATTACTCCTTATGAAAAAAATAGTTACCAATATACAGCAACCACCTAATATTGCTATTAATAGAATAGCTATTATTGACAAGAAATAATAACCTTGAAAAATAATTTGTTCTGGTATTGTTGTTATAGGAGGAAATATTGATTTTTCTTGTAAGTGTTCATTTTCATTTAGTTCTGTTTCTGAAAATAGAGGAACCTTGAAGAATTGACCATCATCGTAGCCTTGAACTGCATCTCCATTGATCTTGATGCTGCTGAGATGCCCCTTCGCGTTATAGGAAATTGACTCCCAAACAAGGTGCGGATAATGAAGCGAAATATTCGATCGAGATATTGTAGTTTTATTTAATGTCACAGCTATTAAAATATCGTCATCTCTTAACTGGATATCTGACAAATTCGAATTTCCAATACAGAACTTTTTAGTTGTATTTGTTCTTACATCATAAAGTCCAATATATATCTTCTTTTCGCTTTCCAAGATTGCTTGAATTTTTTTCTCATATAAATTAGACTTCAGGATAACATATTTACCAATCCCTTTGAACTGTATGGGAAGGCCATAATTAATTTCTGGACCAATATATTGGAGGATTAAGGACTTTTTACTTTTGAATTCGAAGAATACGTTCACCTAAAGAATTTTTTAACTAGTTCTTGAAGAAAAACATACCACATTTCCCTGTTGTGTTTCGTTTCCTATATAACAAATTTTTTTGCATTCTAACTCGTTTTTAGCAAGTAATTCATAAGCTTCAAATTTAGTACACCAATTCTCGCTCTCGGTAGTGTCAAATCTAATATTGCACTTCCTAGGTATTGAATATATTCCTAAGATTAGTAATTAATTAGTTACTCTTTCTTAATAACATACCTTTAAGTATGATTATACAAAAAAATAATATAAAAAATATTCTATGAAACATTTGCTAATCAATAAAAAATCAGAGTTGGGAGTCATCAGCAACTCTCAATTTCCTTATCTCTTTGTCGTTGCTAGTTAATGACAAGGTGTAATTCTAATGACTTGTAAGTTCTATTATTTATAATATATCTGAAAACATAATTATTTAGGGATCACATGTGAAGCTGATCAATATTTGAATAACCAGAATAATAACTGTTCCAAATGTAATTCAAAGTGTAGGTCTTGTGTGGGTCCATCAGATCATAATTGCTCCAGTTGTCATGAAGATAACTACATGCTGGCTACCTCCGAGGATATAAATGTATTTCAATGCATTGATAATTGTTCTCATCTCTCAAAACCACTAGAAGGAAAAGATTATAAGTTTTGTCTAATAAATCTTCCTGCGCTCAAGCTTGCTACGGATCTTCCTTCACAAGAATTTATCTATTTTGGTTATTCGAACATTCTCTCTATATTATGGCCTATATTTGTGTCGGCATTTACCATAATATTTGTCATATGTTACATCAGAAAAAAGAAACAGACTTTCAGATCAGTTGAAAATGAGCCTTTATCTTTTAATATCCCTGATAAAGGACAGCTGAAAAGCATTCCAATGTCAGATCTCGATTGGGAAAACAAAAAACCAATTGGAAAGGGGAAATTTGGATGTGCTTACCAATGTTTATGCAAAGAAACTAATGAAATAGTAGCAGTTAAAGAATTAATAAGTGAGGACAGAACAGCTTATATTAGATTCTATCAAGAAATGGGAGTAATGTCTGGATTGAGACATCCAAATGTGACTCGGATAATCGGCATCAATTGTGCATCTGCTTTGAGAATTATCACTCCTTTAAGGAAATCTGATTTAAACGCATATTTATTAAAATCAAATAAAGTAGATAAAGGAGACCTCATCCGATTCTGTGTTGATATAACTGACGCTATGATCTACCTGCATTCAAAGAACATTATTCACTGTGATTTGAAGACAAGCAATATCCTTATTAAAGACGAATTCACTGTTGAAGTCGCTGATTTTGGGCTAGCAGCGATTATGGGTGATGGTAATGGAATTGGTGGGACCATAACTCATATGCCTATAGAGTATCTAACCGGAAAAGTCAAACATCCGACAAAAGAAGGTGATGTCTGGTCATTCGGAGTTACCGTTTGGCAGATATTTATTCTCTGTAAAGAGAGGCCATATAGTTCAGAAAATATTGATTCACCAATCAAGATGGCCGATGTTCTCCTGAACGGAACCAGACTTTCTACACCCCAGCTCTTCCAGAATATGCCTTCATTGTGGAGTACGATCCTTAACTGTAATGTTATTTTAAGTGAATTTCAATAATTGAAAAGTTTTAGGTTTTAGCAGCGAACCGACAATGAGACCAACTTTCAATCATCTTTACAGCAAATTCGCAAAAATGCGCCCTACTTATTCTTCTCCTGTAGAATATTTACATATGATACCTCAGACTAATGATGGACTTTAATTATTGCAAGCTCGATTTATCAAAAGGTTAACATATCGGTTCAAATTGAGAAATCAAGAAAGAAGTTCAAATACCTTTTAACCGTTGAAAATTAGTGTTGAAAAGAGAAAATGAAAAAATATTCCATCATGTTTTGTTAATTTTTTAGATAAAGTTTTCTTTTTATTAGCTGGAAACAAGGTGATATATTTAATGAATTAAAATTGAAATTGAATACTAAAAGACGATTAAATTTAATAAAATTTCATTCCTAAACTTCTAAAAGAAAAGTAGCCAAGTTCTTCAATAGACGAGTTATATAATCTCGTCATTTGTTCTTATGTATCATATGTAATATATTTTTTAATACCTTAATTCATAAACTCCTTGTGAAGAGTTTCAATTGTCTTTTTCGATGATTTCAAGTTTTACTTGAATTATCTATCAAGTATGCCTTAAAATTGCTGACAAGGTAATTGTACTTTTTTAACAGTATTCATTTAATAATGATTACATGATTAAAAGTAAAAAAGTATACTCTGACTTATTTTCTAGTCAGTACAAGATGTAACGAAGGCCATTATCAGTCTCATGACTTTCTCTTATCGACAATCAACGCAAAGTCCTAATTCCACAAGGTATGATAATGATAAACGTTAAAGGATGGAAACTAGGGAAGTTGTAGAAAAAATTATCACTTTCAGCATCGATGATTTTTATACATAAAAACATTCTACATGAATTATTTGGGGAGATTATTGAAATAAATAAATAAAATTAAATATAGTAAAATATATTTAAAGAAAGTTATGAAGAACATTTTACAAGATCCATGAGAAAAGATTGTAAAAATCACTTTCCGAATTACAAAATCGTCATCTTGAAATCCATTAATTTCTGATTTAATTTATAAATTAAACTTATTCTCTTGGTTTATTTAAAATTCTTTTGTTTTGAATACTGAATATAATATTCATAACTTTCCTAATATTTGAGAACACATCAAGTTTGTTTTACATATAGTAAGAAAGCTAAATAAGTTATTTTCTTTACCTGTACAATATAATGTTACTAGACATTCCTTCGAGAATAAACGAAGAATTTCTGCTTGAAGTTTTAATTTTTATAATTTTAGAAATAGAAATTCTTTCTATATTCATTTTTGGATGATAACATTGTAAATATCCCCTCTCTCTTATATTTTTACCACCGAAAACCCACTAATTTTGGATATTTATCTGTTTACTTTGTTTATTACACCCCTCTACTCTCCCTAAAACATTCTTACGAACTCTTATTTTTGACCTTGTCATCTTCCAGTTCGTCATGTTGTTGTTATCCTAGACCAGCTGATCAAACAATCCACAAAAGTCTATTCTTTTGAAGTTGCAAAAATAAACATCACTTTCTTCCAAACAAGTTTTTCTCTCGGCGTGAACCCTCAATCCCCTCCCATTCCCTTCAGCATTTCCTCATTTGGCATCATTTGTCGTCTTGGGAACCTGGGTTGTCGTAGAGGATTTGAAAGGGCTAATTTCTTCATTCTCGAGTTTTCTGATTTTCCTATTCTCAATCTTTCTGAATATTGAAGCAGGTGGGGGAAGTAAATTTCAATAAAATTCATCTTCGCCATGTTCCTGGAAACCAACGATAAAGTAATTTTTTTATTAATTTCAGTTTTAATTTAAATAATTGTCTCGAAAATATTGTTCTAGGACGAATTCGACAAAGCTCTGGCATCAGCGGGAAACTCATTAGTCATCATTGATTTGTTTGTTTTCACTTATAATTAGTTATACTGATGACTAATATTTTTAGCTTCGCGACGTGGTGTGGTCCTTGCAAGATTATGGGCCCTAAGTTTTATGTGAGTTGATTGTGTGCCAAGAATTGCTTTTTTGGACCCGGCGTCATCTCGATAAAGAACCTGGGTTGAAAAGTTTTAGAGTCAAAACCTTCAAAAGTAGTTCTAAAAAGAATCTACCAAAAAACAAATTCGTTCTTAAAAAATATTTTTGGAAGGAAATTTAAAAAAACAGCAATTTCTTCAAAATTAATTGAAATTCTCTATCCCTTTTTAATTCCCTTTTTTATATTTCTCCTATTTCAGAAAATGTCCGAAGAGTTTTCGAACGGCATCTTCATCAAGGTCGACGTCGACGAAGCGGACGACATCATGGCGAAATATGAAATCAAAGTCATGCCGACGTTCGTCTTCATCAAGAACGGCAAGGTTATCTACACCCTCGAGGGAAACAACCCCGACAGTCTCAGAATCGCTATCCAGGAACGACTTTAGTAAATTCTACCTTTAAAGTAATAATTTGTGTTGTAATGTTGGTACAAGAGGACAAACTGAGAAGATTGCATTTTAGAGCATTTTACATTTAAAATAAAAGTTCTCGATTACGCCGCTTTCTTCGAGAACATCCTGTGGGGGAGTCTTGAATTACATGACGTTGGGGATTTTGAGGGCTCTGAGGATTTAAAAGCAATAGGCTAAAGAACAAAATTCGTTCTGGGCTATCGATTTTATTAATTGTTTCTCAGCACAATGACACTGTGTAAATTAAGATTTCAAAATGTATTAGAAATTTTTCCTACTTTCCACAACATAATTGTCTAGACAAGTTTAAAGGGTTTCTAAATATATAATTAAATATTAAAAACGATTTCAAATCCCATAAAAACTCACGAACTGAACTTTAAATGTATTTTTCACACTAAATTTGAGTTTTCAAAAAGGATTACGTAAATCTGTTAATTTCTAGCAAATTTTATTTTTCAAAGCTCTTAACAAATTCCATCCAAAACATCGTTCAAGAGAGTTCCCTCAAATTGATCAACAATGTCTTCCTGACTGAGGCCATTGCCGTTGACAATGTGGTAGGCCTTATTGCCCGTCAAGGTGGGCCAGATGCTGAGGGGGATCGCTCCTTGGCTGTAGTCGAGGACGTAAATGTTGGCGTTATAGTAAGAGATAGACTGAGCCAGGCTGTAGGCGTTAGCAGGGTCCCGGAGAGAAGAGTCCTCTCCCATGAGGAGGATGGACAATCGTTGGTTTGTGAAGTTGGAAACGTAGTTGAGGACCTCAGTTAGGATTCTTAAGAGAAATTTTAAATGAGAGAAATACAGTATTTCATATTTCTAATTCCAAATCAATTTAATCTTATTTCCTAGTTTCGAAACCCCTGATTGAATTAACTGCTTCAGAAATTTAATATAGAATTATGCATAGTCGGTTATTTAATTACGTGTAAAGGTGAGATATGCGACTGCAGCTTTGAAAAAGGATTCAATAAAGTAATAAGTGATTTAATTAACCCAGAACCTCGTAATTTCTATGTTCTCCATATTAATTCAGATCCCAAAATTGAAAAAAATAAGAATAAAAACTTACGGACTAAGATATGTGTATCCTCCATTAGGTTTGTTCGTCGTTGTGAAGTTGTACTCGGCTTGGTCCAGATTTCGAACAAAATCAAAGTAATCCGTCACATTGATGCCCCTGTACACTGTACTTCCATACTGGGCGTAGGCATAGGAGTAAGGAGTCCATTTTCCCTGGGAGTGGAGTTGAGCCGCCAGAGCCCTGGTCACATTGAAGAAGTCGGTTTTCTTTTCTGGCATGATTTCCTTCGTCATCTGCTCGATGAAGATGATTCCTCCGCAGGATCCATTGCCAGGAATGGGGGTGGGAGTCGTTATGTTCCAAGGGTCCGTGACGTTGTATAGAGAAGTAGTAGTCATCGTCGTCGACATCATCGTCACGTTTCCAGGAGAAGTCGAGTTCCACCAAGGAGTTGTAGTCATGTTCCAGACGGGCATGTCGGAAGTGGTATTCCAGCTAGGGAAGGTCACATTTCCAGGTTGAGCAGTGGTCATGTTCCAGACAGGCATATTAGAGGTGGCATTCCAGCTAGGGAACCAAGTACTCATCGTTCCGTTCCCAGAGTTTCTCGTAGAAGTCCATGACGGAAACACCGTTGTCATATTCATGCTCTTCTGGTGATATCTGCCAGACCTTGCTGGCCCCCTCTGGAGTCCAGCACATCCTCCAACGAGAAGAAGAACAAACACAGCAGAAAGCATTTTCCACAATGAACAATCCAGTCCCCATGATCCTTAAATACTCCGATCCCCAGTCATTTTCTGCACTTACCGGACCCCACCCAAGACATTATTCCTGGGACACACCCAATCCTCAGTCTTATCACCTAACGAAGAGATCATTCTCTCACGTTGATCGCACCATTTCGCCCAAAAACTTTATCGATGATATCATTACCTACTGTAACTGCCAGTGAGTTCTTTGACCTGTTTAAGATTATTCCATAATTGTAACAAAAATAATGTATTCCCATTAAGCCCATAATTTAACAGCACGTTTCAGATACAAAGACACATATACAAAGTCATCAAATCGAGGTTAAGCCGCGGGAAGTCCACACATGGCGCATTCGTTACTTGGTTCGCTGTTCTCAAAGGTACAATGAGCGCAGTTCCAGCTCTTGGATGCACTCGCCGTGGATTCTGAAACAAAAACCGTCTTCAACAATTAACCAATGCTCAAAATTACCGGTATGTTGTGTCAGCATATCTACTAAAAGCTTCCAGGTTTCGTTCCTCTCTGCCCAGTTTGCAGCACTAACCCGATCAAATTTGGCAACATATTGAGCCAGCTCAAATACATCTTCCTTATTCAACTTCAACATGTCATTTGTCAGTAAATACAATAAGAAATGAAAGTTGGAGGCAAGCTCGTAGAACTGGTTCGGAGAGAAGGAATTAATGTACTCCAGAACTTTGGAAATACTTTGAACTTGACCAATAATTGCTCTGTTCTCGATTGGGAATGCCACTTGGTTAATATGGAAAGTTTCACAAGGATCTTTAGGCATTCCAGCCGGGACGTCAATCAGCAAGTATTCCACCGGCATCGGCCTCCCATCACGACGGACTTCTGCTCCATATTCGTTCTTTTCTGTGAATTGGACATCTGTAACATAATGGCTCTCGTTCAAGGGCCGATCTCTGACCCATGCAAGTTCCATATAGTCCGTGGGGACGAGGATGTCGGCTTCGACCATAGCAGTGCATTGGTTGGACACTTGATAACCGGAGAAGTTGATTTGTTCTGATTTGTTACCTGTAGCCACCACCGTCACAAATTTAGACCCAAAATAACCATCGGGACAGTATTTTGTGTAATTCAGGAATCTAGATTGGAAATAACCAGCTGTAATGCATTCGGCAGAGGACAAAAGGAAGGAGTTCTGGAAGCAAAATTGAAGATAAAAATGAATTTAGTAAGCTCACCTCGTGACGAGTGCAGTGGACAGTTCCCTTGCTGCTGTCCGCCGACCACAAGTCGGTGAAGATCCATCCGACCCGTTTCATTCCCAGAGATTTGCAAAGTTCGTCGACGAGTTCCTCGTTCGGATCGTTCTCGAAACCCACTCTCTGATCTCCGCAATTCTGAGGAGGCTCATATATCGCAGAAACCACAGCCTTGATTCCAAGAGGGACTTCTAAGAAGGGCTCGTACTTGCCGATGAGGTAGCCGACACGCTGGAAGGAGCTGTTCCGCCAGAAATCCAAGAACCTATTCACGATTGTGTCGTTTTCGAAAGTGATGTTGTCGACGTGACGGAAGCGCTGTCTGTTCAGAGTCAGAACAGGGGGACGGCACTTGGTGCAGATGCCCTTCGGATAGGGACGGTGACCTTCGGAGCAGTTTAAATTTATCTTCAGATTTATGTTTTCTAAGGGCTGGACAACTCTAGTGCCTTTTCCGTGGAGATCGGTCAACTTCCGAACATGGGCATGGAAGGACATGTGCTTGATGTCTTTCTTTTTCAAGTAATCCTCGTCGTAAGGCTGAAACGATGAATCTTTATATGAGAAAAACCAAAAACTCAGAACTCACGTCCAAAGGCAAGCAATTCGGGCACTTCTGTCTCGGGTTATGGTGACACAGCATCGGATCCATCGGTTGCTCCACTCTGCCATCCTGCTGTTCCAGAAAGTCATCGACTTCATCGGATTTTCTCTGAAACAAATGGATTCCAGAAGGGAATTAAAAGCAAAAATTACGAACCAGTGCAGATCCGTCCAAAACCATTTTCCTCGGTTCAATCGAATCCAATTACTCTGAAACAACGATGTAGATCAAAAATGACGAAAAATAAAATGGAGACAAGAAAAGGAAAAAAGAGAAAATGAAGACCGAAAAATGATGACAAGAGAATTTTCAGTCAAAATATAAGGTGGGCGTTCAGAACAAAACGCCAAAATATGAGTCGAGCAAGTTCTTTCGAAATTTAGTCCGAGAGATTAGAATGTGTTTCTTTAATTTAATAGAAATTATTTTATTAATTCTCACATGAGATAGGTACAATATTATCTAAATACTAAATCTCAATTTGTAGGAATTTACTGGATTTAAATAAGATTATTTAAAAGTTTGAATTTCAATGTTAAGGAGACGAGTTTAACCCATTTTTTAAATTCTGCTAGTCTTTATTAACAATTTTCATGTGCATAGTACTTTAGTAATGATTATACATATTAATATGAATCGATTTTGCATTTAGAATTCTCGAGTATCCTGTGGCTCACTATAGGCTCTTTTCCGTATTTAATTATTTATTCTCGTTTACAAATGCTAATACTCGACACAACTTTAATAATAACTATATAGATAGATTTCCCAAGAAAATTCGTTTTAACTTGAAGAAGAATATATTTTTATATTTTTTGAAAAAAATTAGACACAATGTTTTCTAAAAAAGTTGGCATCTGGAAATTTTTCTCATATGGAAAAACCTTCAAAAGTTGATTCTTTTTATTTTACGGAAAGTGTGGAATATCCTTGTTACTTTTTTAGAAAATTAATTATCAGTTTTAAGTCATTTTTAATCACTTAAAAATACCGAGCTCGAGTTGATTACTTTTTGCTCAAATACCGATTGATGAGATGTTGAATGTCTCCATCGAGAGTTACATCTTGAAGGTCTTTTAAGATATTCCTGGTCTGCTCTGCACTTTTCTTATTTGCAAGAAGGTTAATGATGGCAATTAAGATTCTTGGATCTGTATATTTTCCATTTTTGATTTGAATCTTGCGGAGTTGCTGACAGATTGAGGAAAGAGGATCGTCATAATTAACAGTTTGATTTTGTGTTTCTTCCATATCTGGAACAAAAGGATGAAGTATCTCTTCTTCTTGTTTTTTATTTGATTCTTGCGATAAGTGGTTTGAATGGAGGCAGGTGAGAAGTTTATCTGTGTACTTCTTTGACCCACAAGAACAGAATAGATACTGCTGGCCAGTAGAATTGAGTTTGCTGTTAACATAGTCACCACATTTGATGCATATCCACTTTCTGAAATCGTTGGTACATTCTTCTGGGCACTTATATTCAAGCACAGCTGAACCATAAGGAATTTCTGTTGTCTCCGCCCCTTCCATGTTCACAAATCCAAATAGAATTTTCTTGTTATTTACTTCCCTAATGTATGGCTCAACTGCTTCATTATCGTTAACAACTTGAGAGTTTATGAATTTGATCGTTCTATGAAGTGCTTCAATAACTCGATCAAAGCCACGAGGAGCTCCAATAAAGGAACCCATGCAGTTTTCCCATTTGTTGTTGATCTCTATTGGGAACCAAGTGTTCAGTTTGTGTACCCATGATATCATTTCGTCAACAGTTCCCGGAAGATTATCTCCCTCTTCTATGTCAAGTGCGTAGTCCATTAAGTATTTGATATAATGAATGTAACAAAAGAAGAGGCTCTTCAACACCGGATACATCTTCAAGAAATCTTTTTTATTCATTAATTTGTATTCTTCTTTAGCTTTCTTCAAATTCAAGGAAATCTGGACAAATGACTGTCTTTCAGAATCTGAATCTGGGAGGATGTCTTCGTATCCGTACTTTCCCATCATCATTTCTATTTTTCGATAGGTAAAGTAGAGGCACGAGAGAAATTTACCGAATTCACACTCATTACTGATAGAACTTCCTTGGATACCCAAGTTCAGTGTTTCATATTTAAACAAAATGGGAATGTCATTTTGGAGACATTTTCCTTCATTTATTTCTTCAATGAAATTCACAACTTCCCCTACAGTAACCTCTTTGATTTCATGATAATTAATCAAGATCTTGCACTTTGTCTCCTTTTGAATTTCATTAAAATTGTTTTCTTCAAACAACTTCTCTACCTGAAGGGGATCTTGTTTAGTAAAAGTGAATGAGTTTTAACAAATCCTACTTCCTCTTTTTCTTTAGGGAATCCTATTTTCGGAAACACTACCCACAAGTTGACACCGTAGATGACTTCACTAACAAAGTGAGTACAGTTGAATAGGTACTCTGATAACTTTGTAGATTTTTGTAGTTGCCTAGAAAAGTGATAACAGCATTCCCAATATTCATCCTCACCGAAAGTAATTTTAAATTCAAGGAGTTTTCTGAAATTGGACTCTAGAAGAGGACTTATTGATGTCTGAAATGTCTACATCGAATTTAATTAATACACGGAGAACTCACCCAATGCCCAGAAATAACCGAGGATAAACTGTCGACATTAAGCCACTGACAAATCTTCGCTTCTGACGTAGTTTCAGGTGACTCTTCTTCGATAGGTACCAGTAGATTCAGGGACTCGTTATATCCCCATCCTGGCTTACATTCGGGGTTGAAGCAGTATACAAGGTCCATTTTAAGAGAGGAGAAGAAATATATCTGTTCTGCTTTCTGAAAATCGGTGGAAATTATAGAACCAATTAATTCACTGGGTCGCTATTTACAGTCACAAAAAGATAATAGCATTTTAATTTTGAAATGTCTTATTTATAGATGAGTTGTCGGTTCTACTAATGTCTTAAAATTTTTGATCATGAAATTAATAAAAAAAAAGTATCAAAAATTTCCGATATTGATAAAAAAACATTGGAGTAAATACTTATTTGATAAAGATGAAAATCAGTCTTGAAATCTCTTGACATCTACTTCCCCAAAGTACACAGATAATGGAATTTTACATGGTCAAAAGAATCGCCCATTTCGCTTATTATTTTAATAAACTCTTTTTAAACATCATTATTCAGTGTGGAAATTCACATTTTATTTATGTAATTTTTGATACGAAATTACGAGATAAGAATTCAAACTGGAACAATTTCAGAAAACCCAGGTTGAAAAGTTCATTCCAGAATCTAGGATATAATTGTTCTGAAATCGCTTCTCTAGACAGGTACATGTACAGAAAATGAATACCCACTTCGACATGCATTTTGCTCAGAAAGATACATTCAAGTGCTCTGGACTTTTTGGCACTTCGAATTTGGATATCAAACATTAATTTAGGACAAAAAAACACGATAAGAAAAAAATAACACTTCGATAGGTGACTGATTTCAAGTGATTAATAAGGGAGGAGACTAATCATTCCAAACGTTATTGAAACCTAGTTTTTTTAGATTAAAAATCATGTAATTCATTATGCTCTCTGTATTTTGTATTGCAAAATCCTATTTAAAAATAAATTTCCCAAATGCGTTGATGAAGAAGCAATTTCTCTTTCACTTGCACTAAACCATTTATTCCAAATAAGAAAGCAATAAATTATTTTCTTTATTTGAAAGTTTCTAGGTTTGAAGTTCTCTTACCAGCTAAGTTTTTTTGAGATAAAATTCGCATACACTCTTCTATTTAATTCATAATTATTTCTATAAGTAAGCTGTACTATCGCTATATCTCCAGAATATCTCCATAAGATCTCTTCAGAATTCATCAGTCATTTTATTCAGAGACTAATCCAGAAGAATCTCAATATATCCACTTGTCTCGAGTAAGAACTGCTTTATAAAGTCAACTTCATAAATAAACAACCTTGTTCACTCACAATATCCTACTCAGAACATTTTTCAAAGAAGGTAGCATGAGATTTGTTCCGGCTTCTGACAAGTGATAGTTATCACAGTATCGAGACAGTCCAGAAGCCTCTGTTACCGGACATTTCGTCTTTCCACAGAACAAGTCCAGAGTGGGGATCACAACGCACTTCTTACAGTCGGCAATCCCTGCCTTAATTCTAGTCCACGCAGGAGTCAGATCCCTTTCAACGGCTTCTCTTGGAAGAAACAAAGAGTCCAAAATACCCAAGGAGTGGCTGAAAGTGAGGATCCTGGCCAGGTTTCCAGGTCCTTGGAAGGTGGAATTAATGACAACAGGAGAACTCTCAAAAAATATGATTTTGTCCGTGTACTTCTCGTATTCAGCAAGTTCGTTCTTCATTGCGAGGACTATGATGTCGTTTTGAAGAGATTCAGGGTCTGTGATAGGGACGTTGAGTCTAGATATGTGGTTGTATCTAAAGTTGAGTCTTATATTGCGGAAATCTTTTGTACGAATTTTTAAAACATTTCAGTAATAAGGTTTCACATGAATACAAAGACTTCATAAAAATTCTGTCATTTTACAAATTAAAACATGAGTTATCCCACTTGTATTTCTTTGATTTCCAAAATTACAAAAAAGGTGAAAAAATTGCTCCTATTGTTATCTATATACCTCCATAAATCCCTCACCTGGCCATGTTAATGATAATATCCGGCTTGACTTCCTTCACAAAAGCCATATTCTTCTCCATCAACTCCTCACAATGCCACTCTTTCGCCCCTATCGCATTCAAAATATCAAGTATGGAACAGGCTGCTCGGCTGATAAAGTACATTTTTTTGACACTCGGAAATTCCTTCAACACCTCGACTGCAGTGATGGAGAATCTGCTTGCGTAACTGTTTCCCAATAAAGCTACAGTTTTGGTTCCATTCTCATTAAAGTCAACGACGCAGTTGTTGCTCCACATCTCGGAATGGTGAAACTCTGGGTAGATCCTGGAGATTGTAGGGTCGCTGTGACAATTCTGAATAGGAGGTTTCTGACATGTAGCCCCAAATTTCTCATTCATTTTGATGATTTCTTCTATAGACAAGTTAGCACCAAGATCTTTAGGTAACTCTATTTTCTGTTCTAGTGTACTTGACTTTAGCGAAGGTGAATAAAAACAAATCACTAGAATAATTCCGAAAACAACTCCAGTTTGGATAAAAACAACAAATGCAGTTTTTGTAGGAATAGTTTTATCGAGGAATTCATAGAGTAATACTGCTGCTACTACACACATTGCAATGATAAAAACAAATCCGAAGGTATTCGAATCATTGTTGGAATATCTGCCAAAAAGAATAACCGGCCAGTGGACTAGGTAGAGACTGTACGAAATATCCCCTAAATACGTTAAGAATAAGTCTAAAATCCTGGGAACTGGCAACTTCGCATAGTGCCCGGAATAGACAATAACACCAGCTAGAGCCGTGGCCAGGAATCTCACAGCGAACTTGCACTCGGATAATGTTGATATCTCCGGCATGGTAGATAAGGAAATTAGAAACAATACCGCTCCAAGGAATAAGTTTCTAAACTTCTTACTAGGTTGTCCTGTGGGTTCTAATGCAACTTCCTTCTCCTTAGTTGAGAGGAAAGCAATAGTTCCAACGAGAAATTGCCAAAGGCGACAGAGAAGGAGGTCGAATCCGAAAGTCGTTCCTCTCAGGGTCCATTGAAGGAAAAGAGAAAAAAATAATATGGATGAAATAAAGTGCGTATTGTAAGTTCTGTGAAGGATGAAACAAAGTAATGGAGCGATGAGGTAATATTGGACTTCTACGGAGAGAGACCATGTGTGCAGAAGGAATTTGAATTGAGATGTCTGGAAATGTAGTTTAACAATTGTCGTAAATCTATTTTCCTAGAAATTATCTAAAATATCCCTCTATTCCCTTACCATTTCAAAATAACTATGCTTTTCCAACATCGGAGGTAAATTCGACACAAAAAACGAAGACCATATTGCATCTTTAACTAAATATTCGTAGTCTATGTCAAGAAGGATAAATTTCCCTGCTATTATAGTTGATAGAATAACCACGAAATAAGCTGGAAATAACCTCTTCATTCTTTTATTGTAGAAACTGACCGTGGTTTTCAGGAACGAGGGTTTCTTGGAATTGTAGAGTATTCTCGTCATCAAATACCCACTAATGACGAAGAAGACATCGACTCCTAGGTACCCTTGGCCACAGTATTCTGGGACCAGATGGAAGAAGAACACTGTAGAAATAGCTAACCCTCGAAGCCATTGAATATCCTTCCGCTTCGGAGGAGCGTTCATACTGGGATTTAAATAACGAGTTTCGTCATTTTTGATATCTAAATTCCAGCTAGGCTCTGAATTTTTCCAAACAAAGTTATTTTGGCTGTGGATTGTGCGAATCTCTTCTTTTCCTTTGTCGAGTAGTGTTTCTCCTCTAGTTTTCACAGCTGTCTTTATTATATAAATGCTCATTCTGGCTCACATCCTCCATCTCTCAATTTTCACGTTCACCATAATGTCTTAATTTTATCAATTTTAACAAATTTTGAGGCCAAAATGCTGCAAATCAGGTGCAATATCATCAATATCCACCTCAAAAAGGGCTATCCCGATCTGGGAAACCCTGGCTCACCCAAACCACCCTCTTCCCCACTGTTGAATTTTGACGTTTATAAACGTTGGATTTCAATTTCTAAGCTAAACTGTTTGCAGTGTTTTCTCTCTTTATAAACGGTCTATTTCAATTTGAATTTGATTTCCAGCGAATTAAATTTTGAATATTCATGTCCACAGGAGTTTTTGGATAAGAAATATGAAATGGGATCGGTAAAATGAGATGGAACTTTAGAAATTGGCAAAAAAATAAATATACTTTTTACTTTTATTCCTATTTCGCACAAAATCAAAGTTTACAACAACACAAAAAAATTTTAATTGTCTTCTCCTTTGATCCATCTAGTCAAATTATATAAATAACAGATTTTATTATTTAGTTAATGGAGATTGGAAATATTAGGCTGTTCAAAAAAAGAATGTCGCTTTTTATGATGTGTGGCTATTTCTACACGCAACAAATTGGTTTAAAGTTTATTTCACAACGAGATCACCAGATACTAGAGATGGGAAATTCCATGAGCAGTACTGTTCATGACGTTAACAGTTGAAACTGATTGATCAGAGCCGAAAAATCCAATAATTGCGTGCCTTAAACTCCAGGATTGTAGTGCTGTTGGCGGAGCTGCTGGTGGAACTTGACGGACTCTTCATAGTCGTCGAAAATCAACGTCAAGTTAGTGCTCACAGTCGTTTGCTGTCCATTGATGTTCATGCCCTAAATAATGGAGTGAATGAATGAAAAAATTGGTGAAAAGAGACTAACCTGCTGCTGCAAACCGTTCAAAGCAAACTTGTTACGCGAATTGGAGATGTTCTCAGCCTTGTAGACGCGGCGATCGTGGTAGAAGTCATGGATGGTGGTGCCTTCGGTGATCTGAATGCCGTACTGACCCACATGGACTTTGACGTCCGCATCGACTTTAATCGTGGAGCTGAATCCAGAGGCTTGGGCAGACATTGTGGGGTGATGAGGAAAAAGTCTGAAACAAGAGTGATTGAATGGAAATTGACTCGAGATGAATTTATATTCTGAATAGAAGACAAGAAAATGCAAATTTTTGATCAAACCCACTCTTCTTTCTTGATGTCGGATTGATTTGTTTCATCAATTAGCTCCTTTTTGATGTTGGAATCCATGTTTTAAGTTGGTGTTGAAGTAGAATTATTTTAAACGTAGCTATAAATAGGTAAGAAATTAGGCGGAAAAGCGCGCGAATAGACGCAAATAAGCAGAAATGAGCGAACAAAAAGCAACGCTGTATGCACGAAAACAGTTGATGTGCTATCAAAACATTCTCGTGGAGGAAATCTGCGACGATTTGCAACATACCTCACTCGTTCAATCAGTTTGCATGCATAAATTTATTCAGATGG